>PVLD010003833.1:87479-135642 GCA_004027595.1 Dinomys branickii | reverse complement strand
TCCCCTGTATCTTCACATTCAAAACTTGTTCTGGGTGGGGTTGAGTTTTGAGACTGTGTTTTGTTCCTCTGTTTTCCCATTTTTGGGTATCAGATTCAAAATGTGGAGCTATAAATTCCCCAGGCAGTTCAGCAGGCAAAGGTCTGCTGCAGAGGCTGCTCCAATGATTCCTTCTCTTTGGGAGAATGTCCCTTAAGCTCTCTGCTGAGATTTCCGCTTCTACTCCCTACCCCGAAACCTGGCTGGGGTGCATAAACAGCTCACCTCCCTAGGGACCTTGCAGGCAGGGGGCCACTCAGGTGTTCCTCCCTGGGTGGAGCTCCTACCCCCCCTCACAAATCCCATCGGGGCGCCTAGCCTGCTCTTCCCACCCAGGGATCCTGCAGTCAGTAAAGCTGCTTGGATGTCCCTCGCTGGGCAGAGCTTCTTCCCAACTCAGAAAGAACCGGTCAGGGCACCCAATCAACTTACCCTGGGATCGTGCAGACAGGAATGCCACTCAGATGTATCTCCCTGGATTGAGCTTCTTCCCAAGTCAGAAATCCTGCTGTGGTGTTCACTAGGCTCTCCCGTTCCGAGATCTGTGTGGGCAGGAGATCCTGGTGCTCCCTGGCACTTTTCCGCCTCCTTGGCTTTCTCGCAGGAGCCGCCGACCGCAGCTGCCACAGTTCACGCGGTGCCGGCTGCGGGGGTGGGGCTCTGAGCGGGATCCTGGACCGCTGCCCAGATTGGCGCGGTCTGCCCCAGGGGCGCGTTCTCTGAGTTTACTGTGCTCTGCCGCCTCCAACAGATCCTGGTTACAGCCGCCTCCAAGCCGATCGGGTTCAGGAGCTGGGAGGGTCCGTCCCACCGCAATCGCTCTCTCAGTTGTACGCGGATTTAGCCAAGCTGCGGCCCCAGTGCAGTGCCGATCACCTCGGGTGCCCAGCTCTCAGGATCTGCCCACTTCTTGCCGCAGCTTATCCAGCTGAGCGTTTAATGCTCAGGCTGTGGAGAGCATCACGATCAGTTGGAATTTCGCATCCACGGACCGGGCACCCGCGCGCAAAGGATCGGTCTCTGGGAGAGTTTCCCTCTGCCGCTCACCTGGTCGCCATCTTCCCGGAAGTCCTCTAGAGAACTAGTGTTTCTTTATGAGTAATTTATTTTCCTACTTTTTGTGGGATTTTATTATTTTTTCTCAAGTTCTAGGAGTTGTCTATATTTATATACATCTATAACATAATAGGGACACATTTTGCCATCTCAATTTATTTTATGTTTCTAAAATCAAATGTATCAATTTTTATTTTATTTTTTGTTATAATTTTAAAATTTTATTGGTATATACTTGCTGTTGGTGGTGTCACTGCAGTCTCTCGTCTGCTGTCTGGTTCACCTCTTCTGTATCACTTAATCCTATTTGCTTCTTCTCTGTTTGCTTGTGGTTCCCATGTACCCTCCTCTCACCTCAGTTCCTCTCCAAGCTCTTGTTTTCCAAGTGCTACACACCTTGTCAGGGAGAAGCTGAGTTGCTGGCACTCACTGCTCCACCATTTTGTCTGGTCTCCAATGTTTTATTTTATTTTTTGGCTTCTGCATTAAATCTTAGAAAGGGATTCTTACTCACAGTTTTAAAGGTATTAAACCAGTTTTTCTTTTACTAGTTACATGGTGTCAATTTTTACATTTATGTTGCTAATCATCTGAGAGTTCTTTTGCTCAACTCAATTGGAAAATCGTGGATTGGTAATGTGCAGCTCTGCTCATGGCTCCAGGCTTTGCATGCCAGTAATTCCCAGCCCTTAGCGTTACTCTGGATTGTGAGTGCCAGTGGCTCTTGACTATTTTTGTTAGAGCACTGAACATCTCCTAGCCAGGCCTATCAGCTCCTTAGTAGATGAAGCTGATAGCCCCTTTGGCAGTTCTTTGGAGCTCCTCTAGCAGCTTCCACTCCTGTCTGCAATTCTCGGCAGGTATCTACTGGTTTATGCCAAATGCCTCTGGTCTCTGTTGGTTGCCACCATTGGGTGATCATGGTTGCTTGTGCTGGTGGACCACACTGAATGCCATCAACCCTATCTCTACCAAACTCATGACTTTTCCATCTCATTTATACCTATGGTTCATTCAAAGTTTATTCTATACATAGTGTAATGTATTAAGCCATTTTTATTTTCTTCAAAACATCCAATTGTCCTAACACTGTTTATTGAAAATTCTTTTCCCCAATCATTTGAGATGTAACTTTTTTGATATGTGAAATTTTGATATGTACATGAGTTGATTTCTAGATTTCTGTTTCACTGGTGTATTTATATATCATAATAGATTGTATTATTTTTAAGATCTGATAAGTCTAGCTGCTACTTCCACTCCATTCTCATTCATCTTATTTGGCTGTGGTTTTGTAGCTAGTTTTTCTTGTATAATCTTATGTATAAACAGTAGAATCAATATATTTAAATTCAAAGAGCTTCTTGATATTTTCTTGCTGTTGAGGTTATAAATTATACTGTGGGAGATGTAATATAGATCTAAAGAATGTGACATGCATGTCTGTTGGTCTCATCTACTTTTAGGTATTTAATCAGAGTTTTATAACTTTTTACCTATAGGTTTGTATATTTGTTTTTACTTCAGGGTCTTCTGTTATCTTCTAATTACTTATAATTTATACATGGAAGGCATTAATTTGTGAGTTAATTTTCTGTACTGTTACTTTCCTGGACTGTCTTATTGTTTTCATTTTTCTATTGAATTTCTTGGGTTTTCCAGGAGCATTTCCAATCATCTGAAAACAATTGTTTTCTTCCTGATTTTTAAACATTTGTTTGAGTTGCTATAATTTTCCATACAATATGTAGTAGTAGAGCTTTGTTCCTGACTTGGGTTAGAATTTATTTGCCCGTTTTCTTCCTTTGATTTTCAGCTTCCTCATTCCTCTTTCTATGTTCACCAGGCCTGAAGTTGGATGCATAGAAGTAAAGACACTGTTCTTACCTGTATTCTTAGCATTCATCTCAATAAAATGTGCTTTCTTTGGCACATTTGTCAAGGGCTCTGTTTCACCTTCTGATGTGCAGTACAGAAACTGATGAAAATTCTCTTCATATTTTAGTTCTTCAACAGACAATTCAAGCTCAATTCCTAATAGTTTTTGTACAGAAGTGGACAAAGGAATAGTTGTTCTAGATGTGAAAAGTTTGACCATGTTTTAACTGTGCTATTAAAATATTTTCTATCATACATTAAGAAAATAGATAATTTCTACAAGCAATTAAAATTTGATTACTAAAGCAGAATTACTGTCTCACATGGCTCTTGGTTAAGCTTTTATTACTCTCTCTTTTGTTAAGTTCCAAGCTGTGCACCAGCTGGCGATGTGGCTTTAATCTCTGAAGTGGCCATGTTTTACCACTGGTGTGAACTTCTTTAGGGTACAGAGGACTGAATAGGATACAAACCTATAAGAAAGATCTTACAACGTTTGCAAAAGTGAGATTAGTATTACTAGTAGGAAACTTACATAATTTAAGATCAAACTGAATTTTTCTTAAATGTTTAAACTCTAGCCTAATATGAATAGCAAATGTATTTAGTCTTTATCAGTTTTTCTTAAAAATAATTTTTTACCTTGAAATTTTATCACACTATACTATGTCAAATATGATTGACTCAAAATAACACTTTTGACATACGAAAAGAATATGAAATCACTGTTCCAAATATGTCTATACCAAAGGGAAGTAGGTCTCATCTCATACCAACTTCATTGCCTGGCTGCTTAGAAGATTATTTCAGGAATAGCTCCAAGGCTAAACCTAGGTTCAGAGAGAAAAGTGTTGTTATGTCTGCTCATAGGCAGAGATGGAGAAGTAATGACATAAATGTCTGCTTGAAATATCATTACTTCAGAACTCTAAATATATGGGATGAGAATTTGTCAATTATACTTTCTAGGTTTTAGAAAGTAGCTTTTTATATTTAAACATATATGTATTCTCACTTATCAAACATCAAGTTATTTCAATGTCTCTCAATCTGAATTCCTTAGGGCCATCATTTAAAAAATTTTTTTATTTTATGAAAAAATAAAATAAATTTCATAACAAAATAATAAGAAAATTGGGCTGGGGATATAGCTCAGTGGTATAAGCGCTTGCCTGGCAAGTGCAAGGTCCTGAGTTTGATTCCCAGTACCAAAAAAAAAAAAAAAGAAAAGAAAATAACAATAGTTAATACATTGTGTATTGTTATATTCAAAATAGTTCCTTAGTGTACAAAACAGAAACCAAAAACATTCTTACCAAAGGACATTTAACAACACAAAACTTTAATCAAAATGGATCAACAATCTAAGTGTTAAAAAAGAAACGCTTAATCTGCTGGAAGATAAAATAGGTACAACTCTTGAAGACATAGGCATAGGCAAGGACTTTCTGGACAGAACCTCTTCCCTGGCCACCTTTTTATATGGTATAAGCATGGAAATCACTAAACAATTATGGAACAACTTAGAGTTGTTTTGCATATCTTAGAGTTATTTTGCATATCTACTCTGGTCCATTAGAGTTTTACATTCACAGGATGATCTTACCTCTCTACCCTCCAGATTTCTTGCTATTCATAAATACTTAGTCTAGTTCTTATTAAAAATTATGTCTAGGATTATTTTTAGTGAGTAGCCTGGAAATATGTAGCTATCTGAGTTGTTTAATATACAGATAATACAGAGTGAAGGAGGGGAGAGATGGAAAAAGGTAACAAGCTCTGTAGAACACAAAGAGATTTTAGTGGATGCTAATGTTTAGCAAAATATTTCAGAGGTATGTTGCTTTTCACTCATTTTTTTGCTATGTGCTCTAGCTTTAGGCCTCAGAACACCCATACAGGCAGCACAGATGTTCAGTAGGGCTGTACTGTTAAGGTTGGTGTCTAATGATGTGTCTATTAATCTGTGGTAGTGGTCTCAAGGATGCTGGATTGGACTCAGGATGTTGTCCAACAGGACAGCCATGCTTACTAAAAATGCATTTTTATCTCTCATTTCCCACTTCGTTGAAGACCATTTTTTGTTTTTGTGTTTACTTGGAAGCATTTCAAATTTCTAAAAAGTTGCAGAAATAAAAACGTAATAAACCTCTGTTTGTTAAGATTCAACTATTGAGCTCCGAGGTCCACAGGGGTGACCTTGAGGACTCGACAGGGCCCCCGGGAGTGCCTGGACAGGGCAGAGCCCAGGGGTCCGCGGGAGCAACCTCTTGGACTAGACTGGGCCCCCAGGAGTACCTCAATAGGGCATAGCCTGGCGGTCCATGGGGGCGACCCCGTGAACTCGCGACCGGGCCTCTGGTTGCACTGCCCTGAGGTGGATCCTGGCAGTTAGCGGGGTAACCCCGCCTACTCAACCAGACCCCCGATGGCCTTGAGGGCTTGTCAATGAGAGCTTGACCATAGTGAGCCTGGTTGCGTGCCTATCTACCATCTTTGAGGATGAGTGCTTTTCCACCTCCAGCCATATAGCAATTTGTGTGCACACGTTTGTTACAGCATAATTTGAAGCAGTCATGTCTATTCCCAATGTGAGAGCCTCAGGGAGTAAATAAACCACAAAGTACAGTTATTATCAGAGGGAAGATGACTGATTGTGTGGAAGAACAATGGAGATGAGGGTGGAGAAAATTGATTAATCGAATGAGCCATCATCTGTATAACTGAGTAACAAATGGGAAGATAATATTATGTAATACAGTATCCAGTGCTAATTCCCTACTATCTTCTTTATAATTTTGTATTTCCTTTATTGTTTTTGTGTTATTCTGCTTTATATGTCTCCACTCTTTTGTCTTTAAGATAAAATAAAAAAGTAAAGATATTAAAATTATTTAAAAAGTAAATGAATAAAAAAAACAAATAGATTCAACTATTGTTAATATTTTACATTATTTACTTATTTTGTCTCTTTCTATCTCTATAAATAAATATACACAGATATATGGATGTATACACACATAATATTTTTCTAGACTATTTGAGAGGAAATTATAGATGAGATATATAGATGTGTATTTCCTAAGTATAGGGATATTATCTTAAAACCACTATACAGTTACCAACTTCATAAATTTCTACTAATACTTTATTAAACACATTGCAATTTTGTCATAATGTCTGTTTCTCAGTGTTGGGTACTGAACCAAGATCTTGCACATAGTAAGTGCACACTTTCCCACTGAGCTACATCCTGACCCCTAAATCAGTGATGGCGAACCCTGTAGAGCTTTCAGATAGAAAGAGCCTGCTGCAGCACATGCACCACTACTGCCCTGGGGTATTCTTTTACTTCCATTATAGGAACCAGTTTAGAGTCAGGTACAGTATTATCTTTAGTTATCCTGTGTCTAATTTCCTTTCATCTGGAACATTTCTACAACCTTTACTTGTCTTGTATAAAATTGCTGTTCTTTTGTTTTACTGTGGCAAATATTTTCATTTTTTTCTTTTCTCAACTTTTTTAACTTTTCCCTTCTTTCCTTTTCTGCTCCCTCTTTCCTTGTTCTCCTGCCCATTTGAACATTTTCTTCCTACCTCACAATGCCTATTACACATTTTGGTACTTATTTTGGTTTCTCCAGAGAGATAATGTGGTATTTACACATGTGTATCTGATTTATTTCACTTAAGAGTATGGTCTCAAAGTGCATCCACTTACCTAGAAATGTCTTGAGCTTATCCTTCTTTATGGCAGAGCAGTACTCCATTGTATAACACTTGATCTTAGCCAAAAGGCCGAGAAGCCATCCATTGTATAACAAAACCACATCTTCTTTATCCATTCCACCAATTGATGGGCATTTGGACTGTTTCCAAGATTTGGCTGTTACAAACTGTGCTGCTATAAACATGGGTGTGCATATATTGCTGTGGTGTGATGCTTTTAATTCTTTTGCCAAGATACTGTGAAAGGGAATCGCTGGGTTAAATGAAAACTCTAGTCCTAGTTTTATAAGGAATCTATTGGAGGCAATTTCTGAGATTTTCCTTCCTATAAACCTCTATATTTCTTAACATGTATTCTTTTCAACCCTCAAAAACCAAAGCTGACCCCATTACTACTTTCTCATTGTAAATACATACTCTTAAGCTTCACAACGACACTGGCAATTTCTAGTTGTGGCATTCTAAGCAGTTCATAAATATAACTTAGGATCTTTAACCAGAACTGGAGCTGGGAGAGCAGGGAAAATGGTAGGTTTTAAATTTGCTGAAATAATTTAGTTTCTTTATATATTGTGGGACACATCATAGAAGTTATTTTGTATAATTAGTTATGGTGACAAGTTTTCCAAAAGAAAAACATTCTTTTGTGTGAAACTTGCCACTGGGGCTTAAATCACAGATATAGCTTTAAAACTTGCTGCTTTTCCACATAGAATGTCTAGGGATATTTACAAATAATTTCTGTCCTGAAGAGGTTACATAATACCTTACGGTCATATAATATCTTGTGGCTACATAATAAGACAAAATAAGACAATACAAAACAAAAACAAAAAGGCCATTTTAAAAATTAGCTATTTCTGAATTTTAGGGTGGGAGATGATCCAAGCAGTTCTCCTTCATCCCAGGAGAGCCCAGTGCGCTCCGGTCAAGTTTGATGCACACTCTTCAGGTCAGGACATTGGCAACATTTGAAGGAGGAAGTGAGAAAAAGTGATCCCAATGTCATTCTCTGTGATTTGAAGGTAGAGAAATCTTTTGAGGTTGGGCAAGAAATTTCAAAGGTGGATTAGAGAAGGAAACAGAACTGGTGGACACAGTGAGGCAGAAATGGGAGTAGAGGTAGTTGGCGGAGGTTTTCCTCAGGTTTTGTGGTATTTTGGAATTGATTTGAACTTTCTTGGGACCAGGTTTAATAATGGGAAGATACTGTGTATGACCTCAGAGTTGGGACTTAAGAAGTGCAATTTCTGGCATTTGGGCTGTACCTGTGCAGTCCTGAGGACGCTGGAAGAGAACAGCTTGAAGAAAGAATTTCTGCCTCACAGACCTTTGCTTGCCTAGTGAAGGAGCCACTGTTTGGATAGTTGCCATGCAGTTCATCACTACCCAGCACTGGCTGAAAAAGTATAACAATAGGGATCAGGTAAGAAAGAGCCCCTTGTTCCTTTCCACCACCTCCTCATCACAAGCCGGGAAATAGGGGCCTGGGATTGGCACTGAGGAGGAAGAGTGAAAGCCCAGATCCCTCTCTTGATTGAAGACTTGCAGGCCGAGGCATGAACAACAGTGAAGGGGAGGAGATGACATAAACTCTTAAGTTTCAAATGGGGCCGAGCTATTTTATATCTGAAAAATGATCCAGAAAGGTCTCAGTCTTTCTGAGACATCTGTAAAGGATAGGTAAGAGCTAATAGAACAAATACAGCTGAAGGCATCTACGGGGAAGATATGAAACCCTTCAGTGTCTGTAAATGGTGCTACACTGTTTTGCATTCTGGAGCTGCCTAGCTTTCTGTGTTTAATGAGAATCACTGTTCTATCAAAACCAAACCCTCTCTTGATTCATACTTTCACATCGTTGTTACCAGAATCCCTCTTACCTTCACTTACACCACTATGTGACGGTGGTTAATGAGGGGAAGGAAACAGCAGGCCCTGTCTGACTACCTGCTAAGCCCTGTTCTTACTTAGCAATAATACTTCTCTGTCACAAGTGCGTCCAGGTGGAATGGGCCCCCTCTACCAGTGACTGGGAACCATTCAGAGATGTGTGCCCAAACTGCAACACAAAACCCACTTTTATTTGTTGCAAATTGTTTTCCAACACTGCAATTAAACTTGGGTACTGAGATTTTAGTTTAGAAAAACAACTCATACATTAACATCTGTTATCTTAAAAACAAGTAACACATGTACCACCAATTTGCCACCATTGCCCTAGTCTTCCCCTAAAAGTGCTGGGAATTCTGGGTGTACAAAGAGCAGGCAGGGTGGACCGTTTTCTCAAGTCCCTATTACTAGTGGCTTGGCCAAACGTACTTTGCCCTCTGCCCATGTTTTTTGCTCTCCAAGTTGTAGTGAAGTGATGCTCTGTTTATATGTCATATTTTTTTGCATAATTTACATAGTCTTCATAATTATTAAACTACTAAGAACATGAGTCATATTTTCCCCACTTTTGACACTGAATTAGTATTTTTAAGTTTAGAAGCATTGCTATAGTTTTTATGGAGTTGAAAAAAGATTTTAACTTTTCTTCTTGTGGATTATTTCTTCACAAAACAATATACTGAGTGAGAACATTTAAACATTTTTAAAAATCTTGAAATATATCTACACTATATACCTTTAAAATGCTTTAAAGTTATTTGTTATCCCCAATCTTTTTCTGATAAATCTTTCTTTTTGTCTTTTTGAGACAGGGTCTTGCTATGCAGTTTAGGCTGGGCTTTAACTCACTTTGTAGCCTAGGCTGGCCTTGAGCTTGCAGCAATCCTCCTGGCTCGGCCTTTGGAGGCCTGAGATTACAGGTGTGTGCTACCATGTCTGGCTGGTCTGATTAATCTTATGAATATGCTATTTTTTTTAAAAAAAAACTCTTTCTTATGTTCAAAACTTTTAATGGCTGTCATTGTCATGGTTCCTATGAGTTAAAATTGATTGAACTCACGTTTTTCATTCCAGTCTGGTTTGAAAGTTCCTTTAGTCCACAAACCTAGTACTTCCTCATGTGAAATCCATGTTCCAGCCTAATTGTTCTGATCCCTGTTTCCAAAGTACACGGCATCAGCGTCTTTGCCTTTCCTTCTTCTTAGAGTGCTCTCTCTCCACTTTCATGTCTAAGGAAAGTCTGTCCTCTTATAAAGTATAGCTCAAAATCTTGTTCTTTTCAATGAGTGTATATTTCTTGAATTATTTAGAAAGTATCCACAGGGAGTGAAATGTTATGCCACTGTTTAAAATTATATATATCTAGGAATTGACATGTATGGCTTGTAAGCATCGGGAAAATTCTTACACTAACCCGAGTGGAGGGTGGGGGAAGTCTGCCTCACTTTTCCCTCGTGTGTTCAAACCTGAATGGAACCTCCGTGGCACTGGCATGTTGAGCAGTTTCAGCTCAGCTTGAAACAATAAAAGTAGCATATCTGATCACAGGCAGTTGATCCCCAGACATGTTTATTGATAGCACTATCAAGGAAAACAGCATACTGACATACAATACAAAGAAACTTGGCAGATTTTATAGTGGCAATTCAGTTTTGGCATTTATATTGGTAAAAACAGATTACAAGGCTTACTGTAGCTCAAACCTTATTTAAGCTTGCAAAATGTCTGATTAAGATGGCATTCCACAGAGAACAACACCTCTGTCTCTAGGAATTCCCCTATGCAGCTTACACTGGTGTAGTGCCTGTGCTTTGCTTTGAGTGTGTTTTATATAATCTAATATTTTTTGTCCTGATTGACCCCATTCAAAGGATTCTACTGAGTCACCATACCCATCAGTATAGCTTTAAAAATTTTAAACGAACAGTGACACTTAGTGGCTAGGAATATTCATTACAGTGCTCTTCAGCAAGAATATTAACATGTCCCATGGTAATAAACTAAATGATACCAAAATTTAGTCTTCTTGGCAAAGTAATATATAGTATTTGAAGTGTTGTTGGTTGTGCAGCAGCTGTCATTCCATACCAATCCATTTAGTTAAAAAGCAAACAGGTGGCTCACACATATTGTTTTTACTACATAAATTTAAAATTTTTCTTCAATTCTACAGAAATAAATGGGGCATTTTTGCTGTTGATTTCAATTTACCGGAAGAATATATGACAGTATAGGGAAGATATTAAGGGTGCTTACTTTCTTTTAGATGGGTATTGACCAGAAATATGCAGAAGTACTTTAAATTAGATAAGTAGCTCACACTCATCCATGTGAGAAAAAAACCTCCATTATTAATGTGTCCTTAATTAACCCCTTTGTTTTTGTACTATGCCACACATAAAGTTAAATAATAGTGAAATTTTCAAATGTTCCTTCCAAGAGCAAGAGTTTATTCCTGCAAAACTAAAATTTCCTCAACTTCATTATGTTTATGGATTTATTTTTGAACTTTAAGGCAGTTTTGGGGATAATAATTAGTGTTTTATTTTTCTGCAAAATGAAAGCATGCTGTATTGCCTGAGGTTAATGTTTTTTTTAAGTCTCTTGAGGTACTGGGATTGGAAGGCAGTTTAGAATAGTGTTCTGGCAGCTCACATACAACAGAGAGATGAGTGAAAAATATCTGATTAGTGGGTGTCACAAAATATGGCAAGACAGTTATGGAAATAAATGTAAACCATGTTGTTGGACTTACATATTGGTTTAAGTATCAAAACAAATACAATGAAAAAAATTTTGACAGAACTTAATTAGAGAGTAGAAAGGAGGTAATACAGTTGTCTGTATAAGTGTAGTCTTTTAAAAGTAAATCTAAAATGTAAAAAGCTGAGTATAACAGATAAATCAGAAAGTAATTAGAACATTTACCATTTATTAAAGCCTCAATGTAAACCATGTATTCCCCAAACATTTTTTTTTTTTGTGGTACTGGAGATCGAACTCAGGACCCTGCGCTTGCTAGGCAAGCGCTTATTCCACTGAGCTATATCCCCAGCCCCCTTCCCCAAACATTTTAAACGGTTGTTTTGCTGACATGCTTTCCTAGCTGAGTAAAGTGAGTAATCAATTAACTTGATTCTCCACTCACTGGTGATTTTGAAGCCTTCCTCCTGTCTCGCCCATCCCCCTCATACTTATACCCTGTGTCTCTGCCCATCAGGGAATGGCACCCACCCTGTGCTCTCTGGGTAGTATGGATACACCCTTAACACTTGGTGTACTATTTTGTAGGTGTCTTTAGTTGTCTTTCTGTCACAGGTGCGGGTTGGGATTCTGTATCTTATTCATGGTTTAAAGTTAATACAATGCCTAGTATACACTGGTGATATAGGCACTTGTTACATACAAGTGCCACGATGTTAGAATTGAGCTGGAGAAAAGAGGCACAGTGAAATTCCTTTTCTTGTCCCTGCTATACCATAATTGTGAGGCTCTTTTTGTGCTTTAAAAGGAGCTGGATTTTCAGGCTATTGGTATTTCATTTTGCCGTTGAGAGTTTGGAGATACGGGTTCAAAGACTATTCTTATCCAGATAGTGTATAGTTGGAATTCAGTTGCAGATGGTCTACATCAACTTCATTACATAATTTTCTCTTCCAAGCAGGTTGTGGTGGCGCTCGCCTGTAATCCCAGCTACTTGAGAGGCTGAGGCAGGAGCAATCCCTTGAGGCTTGCAGTTAGACGCCAGTCTTTATTATTTAGACTTGTATCAGAGAGAGGGAGAGGGAGAGAGAAAAGAATAGGGAGAGGGAGGAGATAACTTTGTAGTACTCCATCATAAAGAAAAATGAAATCCTTTCATTTGTGGCAAAATGGTTGGAACTGGGGACCTCATTTTAAGCAAAATAAGCCAGACACAGAAAGACAAGTGTCTCATATTTTCCCATATGTAAAATCATTGTGTAATTTTATATTTAGTTTTTCCTTTAAAATATTTGTATTAGTACATGTTTGCAGTACATATGGATCACGTTCCTTGTGGGGAGTTGGTACATGCACATAACACCGCTTACTTCGTTTCTTAAATCCCCTTTCCCCCTCCCCCATCTGTATGTTTAAAAATTTTTTAGTTTATGAGTACATGTGTGCAGTATGTAATGTTGACCTGCTTTGTGGGAAGTTGGTTCATGTACACGCTCTGTTTACTTTTATAATAAACTGCTGGGTTGTGTTCCAGGGTGGCTCTACCATTTTATATTCCTATCAGCAGTGTATGAATGATCTAGTTTCTTTGTATTCTCACTAGCATTTGGTTTTACCACTGTTTTTTAATTGTAGTCATTCCGATAGCTGTGGAGTGGTGTCGCGGTTTTGACCTGCTGTCTCACTAGCGGGCCGTGGTGTTCGGTATCTCCTCATGTGCTCACTTGCCGTCCGTTACTCCCTCACTGGTGAAATGCTTCTTCATGTCTTTGCCCGTTTTCTAATTTTTTTAAACTGCTGAGTTAAAAAAATCTGATGTACAGCCCTTTGTTTGATATGTGGTTTGAAGATATTTTCTTTCAGCCTATAGTGTATCTTTTCATCCTCTTAACCAGGATCTTAACAGAGCAAACATTTCAAATTTTGATAAAGTTAAATTTATCAATTTTTATTTTTTGTGAGTTGTTTTTCTGTACTAGATCTTTGCCTAACTTCATTTTAAATCTTGAAGATTTTCCCTTATTTGTGTAAATGATTTACTAGTTCACATTTTATATTTAATTTTGTGATTTGTTTTGAGTTAATTTTTGTATGAAGTGTGAGACTTCAATTGAAGTCTCCCTTTTTATTTTCTGGAAGAGATTGTGTAGATTTGATGTTAGTTCATTGACTAGTTGGTGAAATTCTCTAGGAAAATTGCCAGGCCATGTGGGTCTGAAGACTTTTTAAGTTAAAACTAAATTTCTTTTATAGTTACACGGATATTCAAATAATGTATTTTGGTACAGTCGTGATATTTAGTGTTTTCTTGGTAATTGATTAATTTCATCTAAACTGTGAGATCTATGTTTGCAGAATTGTTCTTGCTATTACTGTGCTACCACCTCAGCAGGGCCTGTGGGGACGGCTCCTGCTTCATCCCTGGGGTGGGGTGTGGGTGTCTGCTCTCTTCCTTCATCGTCAGTCCTGCTTGAGATTTGTGATTACATCAGTGTTTTCGGGTAGCAAGATTTTTCCCTATTGATTTTCTCTACTGTTTTCCGTTCTCTTTCATTGATTTCTGCTAGCTAGTAATCCTTCCCTTCTTTCTCTAGGCTCTTGTGTTGGAAGTTTAAATAATTCCGACCTTTTCTCTAACCTGTATGTTCAGAAATACAAATTTCCCTTTCAGCACCGTTTATCTGGGTCCAGCGTATTTTGATATGTAGTATCTTCACTTTTGTTCCTTTCTATGCATTAAAATTTTTTTCTTCAACACTTGCTCTTCCACCGAAGGATTATGTAGTGATGTGTTGTTCAGCTTCCAAGGCTTTGGAGATTTTCCTGTCATCATCTGTTTCTGATTTCCGTTTTGGTTCGAGAACATACTCTGCGTTATTTCAGTTCTTTCAGATTTGCTGAGGTTTGTTTTATGTTCTGTTATATAGTCCCTGTTTGTATGTTTATTCTTTGGACATTTGAAAAGAATGACTATTCTGTTCTTATTGAGAGGCATCATCTGTAACTGTTAATTGGGTCCTCTTCATGGATTATGTTGTTGAGTTTGTTCATATCACGCTGATTTTCTATTTGGTTTTATCTCCAAATATAAGTGTGGATTTGCCTGTTTTTCCTTTCAGCTGTGGTTGGTGTATAACAGTTTAGGATTGCTCTTCTGGATGGATTGACCCTCTTCATCGTGTCTATATTTTCTAATTTCTTTCCCATTCTCTGATAATTGTCCTGGTTTTCAAGTCCACTGCTGTGCTGTATGTGAAGATAGCATTCCTGCTTTCCTTCAACACTTGCATAATATGTTTCTCCATCTTTTTACTCAGATCTGCCAATGTTGTTTTTGTTCAAAGTGATGTTTTTGCAGAGAACTTAAAATTAGATCGTGTTTTTAAATTCACATTACAGGTCTGTTTGAAATTGGTGTATTTACTATTCATATTTGATATAATTATTGATAGGAAAATCTCTTTATTTTTTGTTTTATGTTTGTTTCCTCTGTTTTTATTTCTCTATTTTCTTATTTTCCAGTGAGTTACATGAGCAATTTAAAAATTACTTTGTATCATTTTTTGGGTATATCTCTTTTATAGCTTTTAAAAATGATTGTTTATCACAACCTACTAGTGTCATTTTGTCAATTTGTATGAAATATACAAATATTACCTCCACTTATTTTCCTTTCTTCTTCTTTTATGATTGTCATACATATTTTCTCTACATACATTTAGAAGCATATCAGATAATTTCATAATTTTCCAACATGTAATAATTACAAAACTCAAATGATGAACCCATTGTATTTACCCATATTTTTGTCACTGGATTCTTTTTCCATTTCTGAAACTCCCAGATTCCTCCTATTAACATTTCTATGTGGAAAATATCTTTTAATTATTCTTTTTAGAGTAAGTCTTCTTTTGAAAATATTCTTTTTGTTTCTTTCATCTGAGAATGTCTTGATTTATATTTAACTTCTGAAATAGAATTTCACCCACTATAGGCTTCTGAATTTCCTTTTAGTGCTTGAAAAATAGTGTGCCACTTCTTTCTGGTTTCCATGATTTTTGATCAGAATCTATTGTTACTTAAATTACTTCTCCCCAAGGGTAAGGTGTCTTGGCTGCTTTTAAGACTTTTTTCCCCTTTGGCTTTCAGAATTTTAACTATAGTATGTCTTAATGTATATTAATTAGTAATTAGTGTGCATTTCCTGGACTTAATTTATCTGCAGTTCATTTAGCTTCATGAATTTATAGGTTCATGTCTTGTTACCTTGCAAAGGAAATGAAAAGGGACGTTTTCATTTATTATTTCTTTAAGTACAGTACATTTTCATCCATTCCTCATTATTTTTTCTTTCTATGAGTTCAATAACACAAATATAATATCTTATACTATACTTTTACATGTCCTTACATTATGTTCAGCTTTTTCTAATTTTTTTCTCCATGTTGTTTAGATTTGGTGATGTTTATTATTCTTTCTTTCAGTTCACTGTGTTTTGGTCTCTTCTGTTCTGCGGTTTAATCTATCTACTGAGCCTTGTTTTAGTGATTTTGTTTTCCAGTTCTAGAATTTCCACTTTTTAATTTGTATTTTTTGTTTCTTTGTGGAGATTCTTTCTTTGCTAAGGTTTCCTTTTTTAAAAAAAATTCTTTCAAGCATAATTGTATTCGCTCACTGAAACATTTTTTTGATAGTTATTTTAAAATATTTGTTAAGAAATTCTAGCAGTTTTTATTTGTAAGTTTTTTTCATTGAGTTAGAGACCTTTTAGTTGTTACTATAGTGACTGATTTTTGATTGGAAACAAGGATATTTTCATGTTATGAAATTTTCAGTCTTACTGAGAACCTCCGTTTTGGTTGACTCCCTTGACACTAGTGTGCAGTGGAAGGAGGGTTACGCCCTCTCGCCACTGCTGGATGGAGAAGAGTGTTAAGTTCCCCAGCTGGCCCTGTGACACTCGAGTGGGAGCGACTCCTCACGACTTCTGGCAGGGAGTGGGGACTGTGACTTCCCACTTGGCTTCTGTTGATACTGCGGTGGAAGTGGCCCCGTCACTGCTGCACGGTGAAAGTGCTTTGCCCACTAGGCCTCCGCTAACACGGGGTTGGTGGAGTGGAGGGGATGCCTCATTATTGCTGGGTGGGACAGGAGTGCCAGTGCCACTGCAGTCTCTGTTGGCACTGTAAGGAGGAGATCGTGTTACCGTGCGGCACAGGTGAAAGGCCTACCTTCCTGCTTGGCCTGCTTTGACACACTCTGCCGAGGACGTTTGAGCCTCATTACTGTTTCTTGAGGCTAGAACTCTAGGGTTCCCACTTGGCCTTTGTTAACGTGGATGAAAGTGGAGCTATAGTTTTGCCTTTGGTATTTGGCTAGAGGAGAGCAGATTTTTCTCTAAAAGATTTTGTCTCAATAAGTTGCCTTTTCCTAGGGTTTTAGTTAGAGAAAGCAAGGTTTTTCTGGAGCTGTTTCTTCCTGTGTCTGTCGGGGTTTCCATGTTTCTGGCTCCTTCAGCTGTCATTCTAGGATATGTGAAGCAAAAAGAAAACCCAAGGAATTGAGACCATGTTACTCCAAATTTACACTCTTCTCCCCAACTCTCAGTCCGTTTGCTTCATCTCCTGTGCAGGGCTTTTAGTTGTACTTAGTGGAAAGAATACAAAAAAGAATATCTACTTCCTCTTCCTGAAATAATGTTCTAGTCTGTTAGCATAGAAATAACAGATATTTGCTGCTTAGGTTAGGGTTTCTTGTGGACTATAACGGGGTAGTAGTGAGGAGGGAGGAAAGAAAGAAGAGGAAAGGAAAAGATCCTGTGATTATTTCAAAGAAAAATATAGGGAAAACATCAGATTGTTTGTTTATTCACTCAGAATTTTGCAAACATTTTTAACTCAACACTGTATACTTGTCAGTGTGATTGGTTCCAGGAATATAAGGATAGACACATTGACTTGTCCTATCTCATATGGTAGAAGAGCAACCTAAATAGATAATAATTACACCGTCTTATACTAAGGGAACTAAATCATAAAGGATGAGTAAAATTCTGCAGGATAACTATGAGAAGATGATTTAGGCAAAAGAAATGGCTGTAGTAGAGACAGAGTGGGGAAAGTGTTTGTGAGTTAAGGAAAACGTCAAGTGTTGGTATGCCAAGAGTAAGGAGTACATGCGAGTGAGTAACAGAGGATTAGGTGAAAGGACTAGTTAGGGCCAGATCGTGGAGGGCTTTCACATGTTCTCTTCCGCTAAAGAGGTTTTAATGGAAAATAATTGTTAAGCCACTTGAGAGAACTTTAAAAATAATGGCTTTTGCTGTTTATATCTGAGACTATATGTATTCTTTATTTCACTTGTGTCTGATGTCAGGCTTGCTTCTTTGGATTCATCTCAGTGCTTTTCTCTTCTACCTTTTCCCAAATGATCATCCGTGGTTAGAAATAGGGGAAAGAAATGTTTGCTGAAGCATTTAGAGTTACTAGAGAGAAATGTGTAAATGTAACAGATGCACAAGTGCAGCTCGGGATGAAGCTATTGTTTCAAATCTGTTCTCATGGACAGTTCCATCTTCACTAGTTGTGTGTGTGTGTGTGTATAAATACAACAGCACCCAGCTTAATCATCTGAGGTACCTTAAAATCCCTTTTCCTTATTACAGTCACTTAAGCTTATTTAATTATCTTTGGTTTTTCATAGAATCTAGCAGAATTGTACACTGATAGGGTCATATTAATTTTAGGAAATAAAAAAAATCCATATGTTCCCCAAGAAATGGAATGTATGTTTCTAGCCCATTATGTTAGATAAAATAGCTTTATCGTGCCAAGTGTTACATTGATTTTTCATTGTTTTCTTCCTCATCTGCGTCGGTGATCATCTCTCTTCGTGTCTGTAGGTTTATTCTATTAGTATTTGCAAACTCTCACCCTCTGCTGTAATAGCATATATTCAAACATTATGGCACCCCTAATGTATTGATATATTTTTAAAAATCCCATATACAATAACATTTTATTTTTATAATGTCTAAATCTTTTATTTAAAGACATCTGGTATGTTTGGCTCAGCGGACAAAATATGACAGTGCTGAAAAGTAGTATTAGCAATTCTTATGACACTGTACATATTTTAAGATGCTTATGGCAGAAATTATATACCATAGTGGATAGGGAACCAGACTAAGAAAAAGTTAATCACTGGTATGTTTTGCTTACTTGTTTGTGGCCTTGAGAAAACTATAGTAGGAACCTTTTCTAAGATTCTGATTTTTTAAGAGAAAAATTGCTTGAAATTTCTGCATAAGAGCCCTGAAATTGTAAGTATAGCTTTTTGGTTTTTAAATGTAGCATAGGGGTTGCAGATGTAGCTCAGTGGCACAAGCGCCTGCCTGGCAAGCACAAAGTCCTGAGTTTGATTCCTGGTACAAAATAGCATAATATTTTGCTCCTGTTAATATTTCTAAAGTGGCTTACTTGAATTGAGTACCTTATAAATATTAAAAAACCTACTTCACATAGGGCTAGTTGTAACTTTTTGGTTTGAACTTCTATATGAATTATAAATAAAAGATAATGTGGAATTGCTCTTTTTATAAAAATTCCTTAATTATTAAAATATTTTAGGTATTAACTGAATTAGTATTAACCTAAATTTAAAGCATGTTTAAACATTTAAACTAAAAATTACTATTTTTAACTCGGAAAAATTAATCAACTAAATCTTTTACTTGTAATGAGCCCATGATGAATAATGGTATTGTGTGAGATGTGTACTAAGACCCAGTACATAGTTGGTATTTATTTATGTAGTGTGCTGGATGGAAAAAGTGACCAGCTTCAAATGATCTGCACCTTGATAACTTATTAGTGATACTCTTTGCTTAAACTTTGAAACTTTATGTGTTATATTTCCTGAGGGTAGCATGTAGGAACTTGTACTGACAAGCTAGATTCCTTCGGATGTGAATGGTCATGGTATTTTTCTGGATTTTTAAAGCAATTAGTTTCATTATAAGTATTTCATAGTCATATGAGAAATAGGTTATTAAAAAAGCAGAACTTTATTTTAATTTACTGTGGTTTATCTTTAATTATGTATATTTATGCCCTCTTATTTAAGTCAGTGATTTGACCTACCAGGGAACTTGACAGGCCATGATCATAGAATATTTTGTGTGCAATGATTTGGAGTGAATTGTGTGCATTTGTTTTCAGAATGAAGTTATTTTAAAAATGTGCGTGCTTTGTAGAGGTGCATGAGCTGAGGAATGCTGGATTTTTATCTTACTCATAATAAGCATGCCAGATATATTTTGCTTTCCTGAAAAAAGTTGTACTATCTTTACTCCTTCTTTAAATCTGTTGCCTTTCTAAGCATAATACCAAAGGCAAATATCCTGAAGAAAAGTGATAGATTTACTCCAAAAAATTTAAAGCTTCTGTCTGCCAGAATCTACTATACACAAGATTGAAAAGCAACTGACAACTGGGATCAATGGTGCAACACATATGGTGAACAAAAGATGAAACTCTTTCTTACAAAGAGCTCTTAAAATAAAGCGCTTAGTGCATGCCATGCTATCATTTTTTCTGAGAGCTGAGTATTGTTATAATCTTTATTTTTCAAATAAAGAAATTAAAGCGGGGAGATTTTGTAGTACTCAGCTTCTTCTGGCGTTTTGCTGATTCTCAGTGTTTTGCTGGCACAAAATACTCAATATCTAATTTAAAGGAGAGGCTTTATTTTACTCGTGGTTTCAGATAGCTCAGTCCATGGCCAGCCAGCTTCAGGGCGTAAATATAAGGGAAGTGTGTTGCAGTGCAAAGCTGCTTAGTTCATGACGGCCAGGAAAAGGAGCAAAAGAACAGTGTCAGAGACAAAGGGGTGAGGGGCCAGATATGCTTTCATGACCCACACAAACACATCCAGAAGTGCTTTACTAATCCCCTAAGAGGTTCCCAAACTAATCAAGTTGAAAATTTAAGGTTAAGGAGCATAGAACTCTTAACAGTTAAGGATGAAGGAAAGCTTCAGGCCCAGGTGGTATGACCCTGGAGTCTATGAGCTTAACCTCTACACTATCCTCCATTCCCATAATAGAATGCTTGCACCAAAATATTGTCATTTTCTCTAATTGGTGATAATGCTAGTACATTTTATTTTTAGTTTTCTAGTTTCTCCAGTGAAGACATTTCAACTTATTAAAAAAATGAGCATAAAGTTTCCTTTAAATTACCTCTTGTTCCATGTAAGCTTTTTAAAAAGCACAATTACAAATTTAGAAAAGAAAAATTTGGATTCCCCCATCTTTCCTTAACTGTCATTTTCAGTTTCTACTGAAAGGTGCATGGCAGTTGATTATTTGATCGTAAGCTGGACAGTTATCAGTAATGTCAAATTTCCAGTTAAACTTGAATAATATTGTTTAATTCATAATTTTGGTGTGACTAGTTGTCTCATTTGCTGGACAAATAGTTACCTTTCTTCTTGTCTTTAACCTCCTCACATTGATATTAGACTATGTTTGTCATTTTTTTAATGTGTTTTCCATATTTTTCTTTTACAAAATGCCTCTTTTATTTTTATATTCATTCTTTTGAAACGTAATCTTCAGTGTTTATTTTCAAGTCTTTCATTTTTCCTTACAATGGAATTTTTGGTATTCCATTTACCTGGAACTCATTGTGAGAAATGGGAGATAGTATCTAGTTTATCTTATATTAACAGAATTAAGATTATATAACCTAGTTCTCAATAATTGGTAGTTTCTTTTGAGTGTTTCCTTATAAACTTAAATTAGCATTTTTAATCTTTGTAAACATGAGACTTCTCAGGTAGGATCTTGTTCCCAAACAGACTTCCCCTTCCTTAGAAAATGATCTCTCTCTGCTTTAAGTAGTCAATTTATAGTTGGAGATGCTGCATCGTGCTAGATGGGTCAAGCTGAGAAAGAACAATGACAAGAGATTTCTAATGCTCATTCCCTATCTTTCCCCAAGCAAAGTTACAACAAATATTGGTTAAGTATGTAGAATTTCACATCTTGGTTATATATAACAATCAGGGATCTCAGAGACCTTAACTTAATATCTTTAATCCTGAGGAAGTATTTTGAGATCGCAATATTGCAATAGACTAAATTGTAGCAGTTTGGGTGTTTGATTTACTGTAGTTCTATGATTTGAACACTGAGTGGCACTAGAGCCTAGGTCACAGATGAAATATTGATTCAAAATTTAAGATTCAGGGATCTATTGATAAATAAATGGTTTTGGAAAATACTGAAAGGATCAGCCAAAAGTATTCTGAGCAGAAAAAAAATGTTAGAGATCACTTATTTTTGGGAACTGAAATGTAACCAGACTCTGGCGCTGCTATTTGCAAATTTTTTGAAAGCAAGAAGTTGCTCGCTCTTGAAAGGACCAAAGATGATTATCCTTAACCCATTCTTGAATATTTCTGATTTTTCTTTTTCTTTGTATGGAGGAAGTATCTATACTTACAAAAGTGTTTGTAGATAGAATATATCCATATATGTTGATCTTTAAGCTCTTGTGCCTTTCTAGTTGACAATATCCACTGTAAACATTGGTTCTGAACTCAAGCATATTTAGAGACTTTTATGTATTTAAATGTGCTTGTACATTTATCTGAATTTAGGAGTTGTTAGTTGAGTTTGAAAAATATGAGAATTTGGTTATTCAGGAGGAAAAAGAAAATCATTCTTATGTTTTGTTGGTCCTCTCAACTTTTTAAAAATAAATTTTCTCTGAAGCTTTACTAAAATTAAATTGACAAGTAAAAATTATAAATGAGTACAATATGATGGTTTGATAAACAGTACATATGCATTATAAAATGACTATAATCAAGTTAATTAGCACTTCCATCAACTCATATAGTTATAATTTCTTATTTTCAGCTTTATGGAGGCACAGTTGACAAATAACAATTTTATATATGTACAATCTACAACACGACGTCTTAATGTATTTATTGTGAAGTGATTATCATGATTTAGCTAATTAACATGTCCATCATCTCACACAGTTATAACCTTTTATGGTAAAGACATTTAAGATCTACTCTCACACCAAATTCCAGGTATGCAGTGCATTGTTAATTATAATTGCCATGCTGTACATTAGCTTTCCTGAGTTTAATCGTGCTTAGCTGGAACTTTGTTTTAGACTAGAATCTTCCCACTTTCTACAGGTCCCATCCCTGGCAACCATCACTCCATTCTGCTTCTACGAGTTTGACTTGTTTAGTTTCCACAAATGAATGAAATTATGTAGTATTTATCTTTTGGTGCCTGGTTTATTTCTGTCCCTCCGGGTTCATTCATGTTGTGTAAATGATAGAATTTCTTTCAGTTTGGGGGCTGAATACTATTCCATAGTATATCTAGACCACATTTTCTTTGTTTATTAATCCATCAATGACTGTTTAGGTTGATTCCATATAATGACTCCTGTGAATAATGCTCCATTGAACATGAGAGTACAGATATTTCTTTAAGGTACTAATTTAATTATCTTTGGAGAAATACCCAGAAGCAGAATAGCTAGATTATATAGTAGATATTCTTTTAATTTTGAAAATTTACAGACTGTTTTCCATAAAGGCTGTATGAACCATTTTACTCCTACCAACAATAGGCACGAGTTTCTTTTTTTTTTTCATCCTTACCACTGTCTCTATTTTATTGTTTTGGTAAAAGCCAAAGGTTTGAGGTAGTATCTCATTGGGCTTGCATATGTGTTTCCCTAATGATTAGTGACACTGAGGTGTTTTTCTCTCATGTGTCTGTTAGCCATTTCTATGTCTCCTTTTGAGAAATATCTCATTAGGGTCCTTTCCCTTTCTTACAGTTAGGTTACTTGATTTCTTGTTATTGAGTTCCTTATATATTTTAGATTTTAACACCTCATCATATATATGATTTGTAAATATTTTCTCTTTCTTTTCATTTTGTTCATTATTTACTTTACCATGCAGAATTTTTTTAGTTGGATAGAATTCTATTTGTGTATTTTTGCTTTTGTTATGTGTGGTTATGGGCAAAAACATTGGTGAGACCATCATCAATAAACCTTTCCCTTAAGTTTTCTTCTAGTAGTTTTAAATTTAACATTTAAGTGTTTAACCCATTTTGAACTGATTTTTGTATATGATGAGAGACAAGGGCCAAATTTCATTTGGTATGTGAATACTGAGATTTCCTAATGTCTTTCTGAATATGTATTTTTGGTTTCTTTGTTAAAAAGAACTATAACTATAAATATATATTGGGCTTTCTGTCCTGCTACATTGTTTAATGTGTACGTTCTTATGCCAGTATCACACTGTTTTAATTACAGTCAGTTTATAATATATTTTGAAATCCTAGAGTGAGATGCCTCCAGCCTTGTTCTTTTTGCTCATTTGTGCATTTAGGGTCTTTTGTAGTTTCACATGAATATAAAGATTTTTTCTATTTCCTTAGAAATGATGGTATAATTTTGTTAGAGACTGCATCAAATCTGCAGATTGCTTGAGTAATAAGAAAATTTTAAAAATTGTCTTTCTTATAATCTACAAACCCAAAGTAACTTTACATATATTTGTTTTTTCTTCAGTGTTTTGAGTAGTGCTCTATGGTAGTCACTGCATGGATTTTTCACCTCCTTGGTTAAATTTATTCTTAAACATTTTATTCTTTCTGGTGCTGTTTTAAGTAGGCTCAGTTTCTTAATTTATTTTTGGATAGGTTGTTATTAACATGTACAAATAATACTAAGTTTTGAATGTTGGTTTTATATCTTGAAACTTTACTGAATTTTTTTATCAGTTCTAACTTTTTTTGTTTTTATTCTTTTAGTGAAGTCTTTAGGGTTTTCTGTATATAAGATCATACTGTTAGCAAATAGAAAATGTTTCTTCTTCCTTATTCATACAATTTTTCTTTCCTCTTCTTAATGAACTGTTCTAGATAAGATTCCTAGTACTGTTACCGGACCACTGTGTTGTGGTTTTGTCCCACAGCAGTGAAGAATGAAACCAAGGATGGAGGCAGTAGGGTGCAAGCAAATTTATTTAAAAGATGCAAAGTTAAGAAAGCAAAAGATATAAAGGCAAATAAGTAAAAGATATAAAACCAAAGAAGTAAACTTCTGCTAGCCAGGAGAGAGTTCTGAGGAGGATACCCAGGAAGGCTCTTTGTCTAGGGGTTTTTAAGGGATGCGGAAGGGAGCTGAGGCCATTGTGCAGGCAATATTATTCTGTCCTATAGGGGACTACATATTTTGGGGGCTAGTCTAATTTATGTAGTGTTCACGCATTGTCCACCCATGCACTCTCCAGCTAGTGCCCGCTGTGTCATGCTCTGCATGTCCCAGTCAGCTGAAGGACACCTGACAGATGTTTTTGAAACATCCCTGCTGAGTGACTCAGCAGACTCCAGTTGGGGCTTTCTGATTCCTTTCTGGGGCTATTGTCCTTACTGCCTAATGGAATCCTTAGTCCTATCTCTCTAATGCTGTTAAAGTACAACTTTGAAGAAAGTGGTGGGAGTGGGCATCTTTTTCTTTCTCTGGTCTTAGTTTTTACTGTTGAGGATGATGTTAGTTTTAGGCTTGGTCTGCATAGCTTGTATCAGTTTGACATACATTATGTCGGTACTTAATCTGCTGAGAATTTTTATCTTGAAAGTTGTACTTTGTCAAATGTCTTCTGTCATTATGATGACATAATCATCTAATTTTTATACTTTAATTTGTTAATGTGCTAGTTCACATATATTAGTTTGTTGTTGAATTTCATTTGCTAGTATTTTGTTGAGGCTCTTTGTTTATATGTTCTTCAGGAAGATTGGTCTGTAAGTTTATCTGGCTTTAGTATCAGTAATGGTTGCCTCATAAGATGAGTGTAGTCAGTTTAAAATCGTAGTCAACTTATAACCTCCAGCTGAACTGAGTAAGTGTGGTGCCGGGTGTGGGAGGCCCACCTGGGGATTGTTGCCAGCAGCATAAGAGGGAGAACTGGAGAAGGAAAAGTTATGGCTGTTGGGAGTGGGGAAAGGCTGTTGGAGCTGGTGGAAACTGTTGGTTGTTTTGGAGGATCTTGTCCTGCTGGCTTTTCCTGGCTCCAGGGGGGAAGATGGTGCACTGCCAGTCTCCTGGAGAAGCTTGCTGTGTTGGCTTCCCTGATGGGAACTCGGCCATCACTGTTGCTGAGGATGGCTGTGGTACCTTTCCGAGGAGCTCTGGTTCTCCTGTCTTCCTGGCTCCAGTGCAGATCCCTCAGACTGCTAGCATAGATCCTTTATCCTGCTGGCACAGACTTCCTAGATTCCACCACTGACTCTTGGGCCTTCCCAGTGCAGATCTGTGAAACAGGATGTTGTCCTGGGCTCTGGGCCTCCAACTGGATTTGAGGGGCATTGTTATGAGTTCTAGGTATTCAGCTGGACTCATGTAGGATATTGTTTCAGGATGCAGGCCCTCAGCTGGATTACTTGGTCTTAGTGTGTGGACAGATTTCCTGCACTCTTTTGTGTATCATTCTTTGGATGACTTATAAATAATCATATAAAGTATGTGCCCTGTATTATATATTGTTTTACCTTGCATAATAACCTCAAACCAACACAATGAGTTTGAAAGTATTCCCTTTCTTGAAATTTTTGGGTAAGTTAGGGAAAAACTGGTGTTACTTCCTTAATTGTTTGCTAGAATTTAGCAGTGAAGTTGTTTGGTGCAGGGATTTTTTTTCTTTTAATTTTAAAAATAAAGGAAGAAAACATTAACAAACAGACATCCATTTACAAAATTGCATAAGAACAATACAAACAGTACAGACAAAGTGGTAGGAAATTAGTAATGGTTGTTGTATTATGTATTGATATCTTCAAAGTGGTTTCTCAGGAGAACAAGTACAGACATGCAATAATGGTCAAACAAGTAATCATTAATTGTTCCTTTCCATAAAGTAATAGAAGACAGTACTACAGCTGGTAGCTATCCTGTATATACATACATTCATAATTTCCCCTTCTTTCCTTTCTCCTTTCCCACACCCAGTTACCCATTACTTTTGATCATTTTCCTTTCATTTCACAATGTTTATCATACCTCCTAGTTTTTATTCACTCTTTCAGGTTCTTATACTACTGGGACAATATGTTGCTTACACATGCTGGTCTGATTTATTTGACTTATGAGTATGGTCTCTAGTTGTGACCATTTACCTATAAAAGCCTCTATTTTATCTTTCTTTGTAGCTGAGTAATATTCCATTATATAAAGGTACCACAATTTTCTTATCCAATCCTCAGTGGATGGACATTTGAGTTGCTTCCACAATTTAGCAATTACAAATTATGCCTCTCTGAACATGGGTGCACATAGATTTCTGTGATATGATGTTTTCAGATGTTCTGGGAAAATACCCAGAAGGGGAATAGCTGGGTTGAATGGGACCTCTAGACCTAGCTTGCTGAGGAATGTCCAAACTGCTTTCCACAGTCATTTCACCAGTCTGCAATTCCTACCAGCAGTGGAGAAAAGTTCCTATTTCTCCACAGCCTTGCCAGGATTTGTTAGTGGTTGATTTCTTTTTTTTTTTTCTGGTACCGGGGATCGAACTCAGGACCTTGCGCTTGCCAGGCAAGCGCTTATGCCACTGAGCTATACCCCCAGCCCCAGTGGTTGATTTCTTAATAATAGCCATTCTTACTGGGGTGAGGTGAAATCTCAGTGCTGTTTTAATATGCATCTCTTGAATGACTAATGATGTTGAACATTTTTTCATGTATTTATTTGCCGTTGTATTTCTTTCTCTGAGAAGTGTGTGTTCATCTCAGCTGCCCATTTTTGGATTGGGTCTTTAAATTTGGAAGGGCTGATGTCTTTTAATTCTCTATATGTGCTAGATAGAAGACTTTTGTCCGATGGACAGTCAGCTAAAAGTTTTTCCCAATTTATGAGTTTTCTTTTTACTCTTCTGGTGATTTCTTCAGTTGTGCAGAAACTTTTCAGTAGGGTGAGATCCCAGTTGTTGATTCTTGGAAGTATTTCAGGGGCAGTTTGGTTTTGTTCATGAACTCTCTGCCTATGCCTATGTCTTCAAGGTTTTTACCTACTTTCCTTCCAATAGATTCAGTATTTCTGTTTTAATATTGAGATCTGTGATCCACTTTGATTTGAGTTTTGTGCATGGTGATAGACTTGGAACTATTTTCAGTATTCAGCATGTGGCAAAACAATTTTTCCAGCACCATTTATTAAAGAGGCTATCTTTTTTCCAGTGAGTTTGTTTGGCATTTTTATCAAAAGATTAGATGCCTGAATGTGTTTGTGCTTGTGGCTATGTCTTCCAGTCTGTTCCATTGATCTTCTGGTCTGTTTTTTAGCCAGTAACGTGTTGATTTTATTACAGTAGCTTTGTAACATAATTTCAGGTCAGATGGTAATTCCACCTGACTTGTCCTTATTGCCCAAGATTGCTTTTGTTATTCTGGGTCTCTTCTGGTTTCAGATGAATTTAAGGAATGTTTTCTCTAGATGTGTGAGTTATGCTAATGGTAGTTGAATGGGAATTGTATTGAATCTGTACAACAATTTTGGTAGTATGGCCATTTTCACAATGTTGGTTCTTCCTATACATGAACAAGGAATATTTTTCCATTTATTGAAATCTTCTTTGATCTCTTTTCAGAGTACTGTAGTTTTTGTTGAACAGATCTTTTACCTCTTTTATCAGATTGATTCCTAAATATTTCAGTTTCTTGGATGCTATTGTGAAAGATATGGTTTCCTTAATTTCTCTCTCAGTCTGTTTGTTGTTTGTGTATAGGAATGATATTGAGTTTTGGGTGTTGACTTTGTATCCAACGGCACTGCTGAATTTGTCAATTACTTCAAGAGGTCTTCTTGTGGAGTTTTTGGGGTCTTATATGTAAAGTATCACATCATCTGCAAATAGTGATAGTTTTACTTCTTCCTTTCCTATCCTTATTCCTTTTATTTCTCTCTCTTGTCTAATTGCTCTAGCTAATGCTTCCAGAACTGTTCAACAGGAGTGGTGACAATGGATATCCTTGTGTTATTCCTGATTTTAAAGTAAAAGCTTTCAGTTTTTGTCCATTTAGCATGAAGTTGGCTGTTGGTTTGTCATAGTGACTTTGATCAGGTTGAGGTAAAGATCATCTATTCCTATTTTCTATAGGGTTTTCATCATGAGTGAATGTTGGGCTTTATTGAAAGCTTTTTCTGCATCTATTGAGATGATAGTATGTTTTTTGTCTTTGGCTCTATTGATACAGTGTATAACATTAACTGAATCCAACTTGGTCATGATGTACGATTTTTTGATGATTTGCTTCATTCTGTTTGCTAGTATTTTTTGATTATCTTTGCATCTATATTTATTAGGGAGATTGGTCTGTAATTTTTCTTCATCCAGTCTTTCTCTGGTTTGGGTATCAGTATAATACTTGCCTCCAGAAATGAGTTAGGGAGAATTGCTTCTTTTACAGTTTCAATGAAGAGTATGAGGAGTGTTGGTATTAAATCTTCTCTGAATTTCTTTAAAATTCTGCACTGAATCCATCAGCATGTGGGCTTTTCTTTGTCAGTAAGTTTTCAATCACATTTTTAAACTCCTTAACTGATATTGTGTTGTTCAGGATTTATATTTTCTTGACTCAACCTTGGTAATTGATAAATATCTAGGAATCTGTCCATTTCTTCTGAGTTTTCTATCCTGTGGGAATAAAGAACTTCAAAGTAGACATTAATGATCTTCTGAATTTCTATAGAATCTATAGTCATTTTATTGTTTTCATTCCTCGTTGCATGAATTGGGTTCTTTCTTTTTTTGATAAAGTTGGCTAGAAGTTTATCAATTTTATTTATTCTTTTCAAGAAACAACTGTTTGATTCATTTTTTTGTAGGGTTCTCTTTGTTTCAATTGCATTAATTTCTGCCCTGGTCTTTATCATCTCCTCCCTTCTTTGGGCTTTGGGCTTGACTTTTTCTTCTTTTTCTAAAAGTTTCAGGTACAGCATTAGGTTATCCATTTGTTCCCTTTCTGTTTTCCTTATGTGTGAGTTCACCACTATAAATTTCCCTCTGAGGACTGCTTTCATTACATTCCAGATTCTGGTAAGTTGTATCTACATTTTCATTTGTTTGTAGGTATTTTTTAATTTCTTCTTTAATTTCTTCTGTGACCTATTGATTGTTCCAGAGGTTGTTGTTTAATTTCCAAGTGTTTATGGAGTTTTTGGAGTTCCTTTTGTCATTAATTTCCAGTTTCATTGCACTGTGGTCAGATAATATGCAAGTGATGATTTCAATTCTTTTGCATTTAGGTAGGTATGCTCTGTGGGTTAGAATGTAGTGTATTTTAGATAAAGTCCCATGTGCTGCTGAGAAAAGTGTGTACTCTGATGTTGTGGGGTAGAACACTCTGTATACATCTGCTAAGTCCATTTGTTTGCAGCTTTGGTTCAGATCTGTTATTTATTTTCTGATTTTTTGTCCCATTGACCTATCTCTTTGTGTCAAAGGGGTGTTGAGGTCTTTTATTGCAATAGTATTATTAATTATATGGGTTTTCATGTCTGTTAAGATTTGTCTTATGTAGTTTGGTGCTCCCATATTTCGTGCATATATGTTTAGGATTGTTATCTCAACCTCTTACAATTTTCCCCTAACAGGTATGTGGTGACGTTTTTCATCTCTTTCAATTGTTCTCAGTTTGAAGTTTGCATTGTCTGCAAACATAATAGCTACTCCTGCTTTTTTCTGGGTTCCTGTTGCATGGAGGATTGTTTTCCATCCTCTGACTTTCAGTCTATGGATTTCCTTTTGAGTAAAATGTGTTTCCTGTGTTCAGCATATCATTGGGTATTGTTTCTTAATCCACTCTGCCAGTCTATTTCTTTTGACTGGTGAATTGAGGCCATTTACAATTATGGTTATAATTGGTATGTGTTGGCTTATCATTGTAATGATATTTACTTGCTGTTTCTTACTTTTTCTACCTATTTACTTGTTTGCTCTTCTTGAGGATTCCTTTCTATTGTTGTTCTTGAAATTGCGTTCATTTTCTTTACTGTCTAGAATGTCTTTTAGTGCTTTTTGTAAGGGTGGCTTAGTACTCATGAAGTTCCTCAGTTGCTCTTTGTCATGGAAATATTTTATTTCTCCGTTAAACTTGAAGGATAGTTTGGCAGGATACATCAGTCTTGTTTGGTAGCTGTTTTGTCTCAGGTCCTGTAATACTTCACTCCAGTCTCTTCTTGATTTCATGGTTTGTGCTGAGTAGTCTGCCGTGATTCGGATGGCTTTTCTTTTATAGGTGATCTATTTCTTTTCTCTAACAACTTTTAATGTTCTGTTCTTTTGCTGGAGATCTGGGATGCTGATTATTATATTTCTAGGTGTAGTTTTATTATGGTTATGACTAGTAGGAGTTCTGTATGCCTCTTTACCTGTATCTCAGCTTCTGTTTCCATGCTTGGGAAATTTTCTGGTATTATTTATGCAAATATTCCTTTTATGTCATTTGTGTTGGCTCCTGCTGTTTCATTGACTCCTGTTAGTCTTACATTATTTCTCTTTGCCTCATCTTGCAAGTGTTGGATTCATTTTTCTTGGATCCTTGTTGATTTTAAGAGATCCTTTCACGATTGCTGGTTGCCATGCTGTCTGCAAGATGTGAAATTCTATCTTTGGCTTCATTCAAGTGGTTTTGCAAGCTTTCAGTGGAAGTTTTGATTTCCTGGAAATCTCTTTGAGTCTGTTTCATGCATTCTAATTCATTCCTGTATTGCCTATGTAACGTTTCCATCCATTGCCTATTTTCATCAATTTTTTTTTATCTGTTTCTTCTCTAGATGTGCAGAGCATTTCTTTCATTATTATTATAATTTCATTTTTTGCCTGAGGGATTATTTCTTATCTGATCTCATCTATGGCCTGATGGAGTTGTTTCCTTACTTCCACTGAAATTGTTTCAGCAATTTCAGGTGTGTGTTTGCCAAGTTTTCCTATGTTAATGTCTCCTGGACTTGTTCTGAATGGGGTGTAGTTCTGAGATTGTGTTTTAGCTTTTCACCTTGTCATGTTTGATGACAGAGGCAGAACGCTCAGTCTCCCTCTTCTCTGTCAGTTCAGCAAAGGTTGCTAGTGTGCCTAGGTTTCCTGGTGGTCAGGCCTGCCCCTCAGTGACTGCTGAGATATGCTGCTTAGGTTTGGGAGTTCCAGTAGATGGTGAAGCATACCTAGTTCTCCCAGGTCTCAGATGTGAACTATGATATCTGGTCATGGAAATTTTTTGATCCAGTGACCCCTTGCAGTTCAGGACACGTGTATGACCCAGAATCCAATTGCACTGGTGGTGCAATCCCAGACCAGTGTTCTTATGACCCCCGGCAGTTCCAGATACAGGCAAAACCCAGACACGAACTGCAAGGTCAATAGTTTTTGTATCACCTAATTCTGTCTCCAGTCAGTTCTGGCCATGTGTTGGAGCCTGGTGTGGGCTACACCAATAGCTATCACAGACTGCCTGCATGTGTGAACTCCCAGAGGGCAGGCCGCAAATGAAGCCCAGTCCTGAACCATGGTGTCAGCAGCTCTTGAGCACCCAACATGTACCTCACTCAGCTCTGGGCATGTTCAGGCAGGGCTCATGAGTGAACCTCAAAGAGAGCAGTTTGCAGGCCTTCTCAGTGAGGTTCTCCTGTCTGCACCAGACACATGGAGGGTGGAGACTCAGACATGGCAGCAGGTTCATGAGTCGACTCCTCTGCCTGCAGGAAGTAGATGGGAAATACCTAGTTCTCTTGGCAGCCTTCAGCTGCGAACTGTAGTGTCAGCAGGTTGTGGCTCCATGGCCCGCCTGATTGTGCTTCTTCAGTTAGTTCAGTCCATGCAGAGAAGCCAGGAGTGAGCTGCACAAACAGTGATCACAGACTGGCTGTGTGTGCGAGATCCCAGAGAGCAGGGTGCAAGTGAAGCCTAGTCCCACACCGTGGTGTCAGTGGCTCTTGAGCACTGGCACCCGTACCTCACTCAACGCTGGGCACGTGCAAGGAGGGCCCACAAGCGAACACCAGTAAGAGCAGTTTGCAGGACTTCTCTGTGAGGATCTCCTGTCTGTGGTGCTGGGATTTTCTTTGGAACTTTTTTATTGGTTTCTGTACTTATTATTTGTCCTTCAGATTTTCTTTTTTTCATGATTCAGATTTGGCAGTTTATTGCATCTAGGGATTTACCCATTTCTCCTAGATTATACAATTATTAGCATAGTTGTTTTTAAAATGATCTTTTGTATTTCTTGATTCAGTTGTAATGTGTCTTTTTATTTTTTTAATTTTATTTTAAAGAGAATAAAAAAAGAACAATAGCAAAACAACAACATCATAGACAAAACCAAAACAAAGCAAAAACTGTAAAAATGATACAGGGTTTCAAAACAAAATTAGATAAGATGATAAGGATTAACAGTGGTTACTATATTACATATTGTTATCTTCAATGAAGTTGCTCAGATTACCAGATATAAGAATGCAAGATTGATCAAACCAATAAAGAGAATAAAACAAACAAAACATTAGAAACAGTACAGAGTTTTACTAGATGAGATGGTAGGAATTCACCAGTGGTTGTTTTCTTGCATCTTGTTGTCTTCAAATTAGTTATTCAGATTACCAGATATAAGCATAAAAAATTCATAAAAAAATTAAACATTAACTGTTTCAATAAACTATCAGACATCAGCCGTAAAGTTATCACAGCTATCCTGCTGTATACATAAATATATAAATATTCCCCCTTCCTTCTTTCTTTCTTTTTCTCCTTTCCCTCATCCCAGTTCCTTCTTTGGAGCAATTTCTTTCCCTTTAATAATATCTATTGTATGCTTTGGGTTTTATTTATTCTTTCAAGTTCTTACACTCGAGTCATCTGTCTTGTTCTCCTCTTTGGTTTACCTAAGGGTTTGTTGATTTTGTTTGATTTTTCAAAAAAATTTTCTTGGCCAGGCATCGTGGCACATGCCTGTAATCCCATCACTCAAGAGGCTCAGGCAGGAGGATCATTGCAAGTTCAAGACCAGCCTGGGCTACAAAGTAAGCTCAAGGCCAGCCTGAACTGCATAGTGAGACCCTGTCTCAAAAAGACAAAAAAATTTTTTCTTATTGAGTTTTCTTTTGTTTTTATAGTTTCTATTTTATTTATATTTTCCCTGATCTTTACTTTTTCCTTCTTTATATTAACCTTGGGCTTAGTTTTTTCTTTTTCTAGTTTGAGGTAGAGTGTTACCTGACAGGTTTTTTTTTTTTTTGATATATATATATATTTATCTCTGTGGATTTGTCTCTTTTAATTGCTTTTGTTGCATCTCAGTTTTGGTATGTTTCCATTTCTGTCTGGTGTTTTTAAAATTTCTTTTTTGTTTCTTCTGTGACCCACTGGTTATTTTGAAACATGTTTAATTTCCACATACTTTGCCTGGGGATATAGCTCAGCAGTATTAGCATTTGCCTGGTAAGTACAAAACCCTGAGTTTGATTCCCAGCACACAAAAAATTTCTTTTCCACATGTATACTGTCCAAGCTTTCTCCTGTAATTTATGTCTAGTTTCATGCTACAGTGTTGTATTCTGAAAAGATACTTGGTACGACTTAAATACTCTCAAATTTATTAAGATTTGCTTTGTGGCCTAATATATGATGTATTGCAAAAAACATTATGTATGCACTTAAAGGGGAATGTGTATTCTGCTAGTGTTGAACAAAATGCGCCTGATATGTTTCTTAGGTCTATTCAGTCAAAAATGTAATTTTAATATTTCCTTATTGATTTTCTGTGTAGATGATCTGCCTATTGATAAAAGTAGAGAATTAAAGTCCTCTACTATTATAGCATTGCACTTTCTCTCTCCCTTCAAATCATTTACTATGTAGGTACTCTGAAGTTGGGTACACATATATTTATCACAGTTATGTCTTCTTGCTGAATAAAGGCCTTTACCATATTACTTTCTTTGATCTTTCATAGTTTGGACTTGATGTCTGTTTTGTCTAAGTATAGTCATACTTGCTTTCAGCTTGTGTGGAATATCTTTTTTCTACCTCTTTTGTCTTGTAGGGAACACGTGAAGCATAGCTTATTATTTTAGATAAAATAGTTTTAGTAATGACCTAAGCTGTGCCTTTGGAAGCCTCCTGGGACATTGTAAGAGCTCAAACTTTACCTGGGAATGTGTTCCTGAGACAAGGAACACCCAGACCTAGATAACCTCCAGGCCCCTCCCTGGGTAGTTTCATCCCTTCTGCTGGCCCTAGGTAAACATTGTAACCCTAAAGGAATGTATAGGCTGTAGAAGGGAAAGAAATGGAACATAATGAGAGGAACATCTATCATGTGGGACCAGCAACAGACCCAGGTCCCACAGGAAGAGAGAAAAATCATATGGCCACCCGAGTCAGCAAATGTAACATCCCACTTTGTAATCATGGAAACCCAAAAACCTATTTAAGATCCGAATCAGAGCTAGCAGGGGCTGATGCCACTCAACCTGTAAGTTGGGGATGTTCAGTGGCTAGCCTCAAATCATAATCAGTAAACTCTGTTTGTACTTTACAATAGCTCTTATAGAATACAGCCCAATTTTTGCCATTACAATCTTATGTGTGCCTTTACTTGTAAAGTGAGTCTGTCACAGGCAACCTATAGTTCATTTTTTTCCTCCTAATCCACTTTGTCACTTTATATTGTTTTTAAAGCATTTAATCCCTGTACATTTAAAGTAATTATTGATAGACAAGGACTCAGTACTGCCATTTTGAAATATATTTTTGGATATTTTTGGAGGAGAGGCCTTCATGTCCTCCTTTATTGTTGTTTTTCTTTGTGGCTTATTGTTTTTCTGAGGGTAGTATGCTTTCAATACTTAAAAGAATATTTATGTAACCATTACGGGGTTTTTCTTTTACTTAACAAGAGGCAGACTTATCTTAAATTTAAAAAAGTTTATTTAAGCTATTGAATTTCAAAAACTCTACATTTTTACCTTCCTTCACCTTCTATGATTTTGGTGTGAAAATTTATATGTATAGTTATTTGTATTCCTTATATTCAAATTCCTTAGTTGCTTATAGTTATTTGTATTCCTTATAGTTATTTGTTTTAGCTCTTAACTGTCCTAGGATAGATAAAATTGCTTTCCACACCACTCTTACAGTATAAGAGAATTTTGAGTATGAGAATGTTTTACTTACCCTACTGAGTTTTCTCCTTTAATAGGGGAAAACTGTTTATTGCTTACTATTAGTCATTTATTTCATCTTGAAGAACTCCATTTAGCAGTTCATATAAGGCTAGCCTAGTGGTGATAGACTTCTTTAGCTTGGGTTTGTTAGGAAAATTTTATTTCATACTCATTTATGAAGGGTAAAGATCTTTTACTTCCTTTGTTAGATTGATTACTAAGTATTTCACTTTTTAAAAGTTTATTGTAGGTGTCTACACCCTCTGTGTGCTAGTGCAGACAAGAAATTCTGACCCAGAAGGCCCAGGAACTGCTAACACCAGGGTTCCTGTTTGAGCCCTCCCTGCATGTGCCCTTCACTGCCTGTGGTCCTAGAGCAGGTGGTCCATGAACTGGTGGCACTGCCATTCATGGCTCAGCTTTATACATGCTCTGACCTCCTAGAGGTCACAGAAACAGGAGGTCCGTGATCACCACCAGTACAGCTGACATCTGGCTACTGTGTGCACCCTGAGCTGTCTGGAGGCATGGAATCAGTTGATCTACCAACTGTTGACATTTTGACTCATGTCTGGGCTCTGCCTGCACCCTGAATGACTGATGACACAGGACCATTGGTCCATGATTGTGCCACCAGTGCAGCCTGCTTCTGGGTCATACTTGTGCCCTGAATTGTGAAGGGACACTAGATCAGATAGTCTGCCGTTAGCTGATATCACAGTTTGCATCTGAGACCTGGAAGAATTAGGTCCACTTCACTATTTGTTGGAAGACCCCAGAATAAACATCGCATCTCAGCAGACACTGAAGGGCAGGCCTGACCACTAGGAATACTAGGGACACTAGCAAACTTTGCTGAGCTGCCAGAGAAGAAGGAGACTGGGCGTTCTGCCTCTGGCATCAAACATGACAAGGTGAAGGGCTAAAACACAATCTCAGAACTTCACCCCACTGAGAACAAGTCCTGGAGACCTTGACATAGGAGAACTTGGTAAACACACACCTGAAATTGCTGAAATGATTGCAATGGAAGTAAAGAAACAACTCAATCAGGCCATAGAAGAGATCAGATCAGAAATAATCTCTGAGGCAGAAAATGAAATGACAGTAATAATGGGAGAAATGCTTTGCACATCTAAAGAAAAAAATATATATATAAAAAAATGGATTACCATAGGCAACTCATGGAAACATTAAATGAACAATATAGGAATGAACTAGAACACGTGAAACACATTGAAAGCGATTTCCGGGAAATGAAAGCTTCCACTGAAAGCTGCAAAAGCCCCTTGAATGAAGCCAAAGATAGAATTTCATATCTTAAAGACAGGATGGCAGCTAGAGATCGTGAAAGAAAGGATCTCTTAAAATCAACAAAGAACCAGGAAAACTGAATTCACCAGCTGCAAGACGAGGCAAAGAGAAATAATGCAAGACTAATAGGAGTCAATAAAACAGGAAAAGGCAACACAAATGGTATAAAAATAGTATTCTCAGAAATAATAGAAAATTTCCCAAGCATGGAAACAGAATCTGAGAGACAGCTAAATGAGGCATATAGAATTCCAACTAGTCATAACCAAAATAAAACTACAAATAATAATCAAGATCCCAGATCTCCAGCAAAAGAACAGAATATTAAAGGCTGCTAGAGGAAAAAAAAAGATCGCTTATAAAGGAAAACCCATCAGAATGACAGCAGACTTCTCAAAACAAACCATTCAATCAAGAAGAGCTTGGAACCAAGTACTACAAGTCCTGAGGAAAAACAGCTTCCAACCAAGAGTGATGCACCCTGCCAAACTATTCTTCAAATTTAATAGAAAAATAAAATACTTCCATGACAAAGAGCAACCAAAGATCTTTATGAGTGCCAAACCATCCTTAAAAGAGTACTAAAAGATATTCTAAACAGAGAAAAAAGAGACCACAATTTCAAGAACAACAATAGAAATGAATCCTCAAGGAGAACAAGCAATGAAACAGGTAGAAAAAGTAGGACACAAACAGCAAGTAAATAACATGACAATGATAAGCCATTACATATCAGTTATCTATTAATGTAAATGGTCTTAATTCACCAGTCAAAAGAAATAGACTGGCAGAGTGGATGAAGAAACAAAATCCAATGATATGCTGTATACAGGAAACATATTTACTCAAAAGGAAATCCATAGACTGAAAGTCAAAGGATAGACAATAATTATCCATACAATAGAAACCCAGAAAAAAGCAGGTACAGCTTTTATGTTTGCAGACATTGTAAACTTTAAACTGAGAACAATTCAAAGAAGGTCACTACCTAGTAGTTAGGGGAAAACTGCAAGAGGAGGAGATAACAATCATAAACATGTATGCACTAAGCATCGGAGCACCAAATTGTATAGGACAAATCTTAACAGACATGAAAAGTCAAATAATCAATAACACTATGGTAATAGGGGACCTCAACACCCCTTCGACACAAAGAGATAGGTCAACTAGACAAAAAGTCAGCAAAGAAATAACAGACCTGAACCAAATCTGTGAACAAATGCACTTAGTACATGTATACAGAATGTTCCACCCCACAACATCAGAAGGCACATTTTTCTCAGCTGCACGTGGGACTTTATCTAAAACAGACCACATTCTGACCCATAGAGCATACCTAGTTAAATGCAAAAGAATTGAAATCATCCCATGCATATTATCTGACCACAGCGCAATGAAATTGGAGATTATTTTTATTTTTTTATTTTACTTTTTAAAATTTATTTTAATTTTTTTATTTTTAAGACAAAAGAACCCAGAATAACACAGAAACAATACAGAAAATACCAAGTTATAGAGAAGATAGTAAGGAATTGGCATTGGATACTGTATAACATAATGTTATCTTCATATTTGTTATAACAAAATCAATAAAGGAAATACCGAATTACAGAGGAGACAATAGGCAACCATCACTGGATGCTGTATTACATAGTGTTTTTCTTTGCATTTGTTAACACAAAAACAATAATGGAAATACCAAATTACAGAGAAAATAGTAGGGGGTTACCATTGAATGTTGTATTACATAATATTATCTTCATCTTTATTACTCACTTATATAGATGATGGCTCGTTCAATTAATCAGTTTTCTCCACTCCACTTCACCTCCATTGTTCTACCACCCTGTCAGTGGTCTTCCCACTGGTAATAACTGCACTTTTGGTTTATTTATTCTCTCATGCTCTTACTTTGGACAGAGACTTGGCTGCTTCTAAATATGCTGTATATTACATGGGTGTACACAAATTGCTATGGCAGGAAGTGGAGAAGCACACTTCGGCAATCCCTCACAGCCATGGGAGTGTCCAGTCCGGTAGGCAGGGTTACACAGTGAACCACCAGACTCTGTCAGCATGTCTGTGTCTATAGGCTCAGGCGAGTCTTCAGGACCTTTCTGGGTGCCGGGCAGAGTGCTTAGCACACCCCGGTGGCTGGACAGAGTGCTTGGCATGCCCCGGGGGGGGGGTGAGTGGAGCTCCAGGGTGGAGTGGAGCACCTGGCACACCCTGGGAGCTAGGCAGAGTGCCTGGCATGTCCCGAGGGTTGGACGGAACACCTGGCATACTCTGGGGGCTGAGTGGAACTCCAGGGGGCAGGATGGAGCACCTGTCATGCCCTGGGGCCCAGGTGAAGCCCCTGGCATGCCATAGGGGCTGGGTGGAGCGCCTGGCATGTCCTGAGGGCTGAGTGGAGCTCTGGGGGTGGGGCAGAGTGCCTGGCACTCCCCAGGGGCAGGGCAGAATGGCTGGCATGCCCTGGGGGCCGTGCAGAGCTCTGGGGGCGGGTGAAATTGGAAATTAATGACAAAAAGAACTCCAAAAACTGCATAAACACTTGGAAATTAAACAACCTCCTGAACAGCCAATGGGTCACAGAAGAAATTAAAGAAGACATTAAAAAATACCTACAAACAAATGAAAATGTAGATACAACTTACTAAAATCTGTGGGATGCAATGAAAGCTGTTCTCACGGGGAAATTTAAAGTGGTGAACTCACACATAAGGAAAACAGAAAGGGAACAAATGAATAGCCTAATGCTGTACCTCAAACTTTTAGAAAGAAAAAAGAAAAAGGCAAGCCCAAAGCCCAAAGAAGGGAGGATATTATAAAGATCAGGGCAGAAATTAATGCAATTGAGATGAAGAAAACATTACAAAAAATAAATGAATCAAAGAGTTGGTTCTTTGCAAGAATAAGTAAAAATTGCTAAATCCCTATCCAACCTTATCAAGAAAAGGAAAAAACTCAAACTCACGCAATAAGTAATGAAAAGGATGAAATCACTACAGATCCTATAGAAATTCAAAAGACCATTAAAAGCTACTTTCAAAATCTTTACTCTGATAGGATGGAAAACTGAGCAGAAATGGATAGATTCCTTGATATGTATGAATTACCAAAGTTGAATCAAGAAGATATAAAAATCCTGAACAATAAATATCAATTAATGAGACTTAAAACATGACTAAAACCTTACTGACAAAGAAAATCCCAGGTCTTGATGGATTTGCAGCAGAATTTTAGAAGAAATTTAGAGAAGATTTAATACCTACACTCCTCAAACTCTTCCATGAATTTGAAAAGGAAGCAATTCTCCCTAACTGGAGGCAAGTATTATACTCATACCAAAACCAGAGAACTGCCCAACCAGGAAAGAAAACTAGAGACCAATATCCCTAATGAACATAGATGCAAAGATACTCAATAAAATACTAGCAAATAGAATGCAGAAAATCGTGTGTTCATCTCAGCTGTGCATTTTTGGATTGGTTCTTTGAATTTGTGGAGGCTGATGTTTTTCAATTCTTTGTATGTTCTACATAGAAGACCTTTGCCTGAGGGACACCCAGCTAAGAATTTTTTCCAATTTGTGCATTTTCTCTTTACTCTGCTGGTGATTTCTTTAGATGTGCAAGAACTTTTCAATAAGATGAGGTCCCTGTTGATGATTATTTGAAGTATTTCCCTTGCAGTTTGACTTTTGTTTATGAACTCTGCCTACTCCTATGTCTTCAAGATTTTTACTTACTTTCTCTTCCAATAGACTTAGTGTTTCTGTTTTAATATTGAGATCTGTGATCCATTTTAACTTGAGTTTGGTGCATGATGATAGACTTGGGTGTATTTTCAGTCTTCAGCATGTGGCAAGCCAATTTTTCCAGCACCATTTATTAAAGGGGCTATCTTTCTTCCAGTGACCTTGTGTGGCCCTTTTATCAAAGATTAGGTGGCTGAGTGTGTTTGTGGTTATGGCTGCATCTTCCAGTCTGTTCCATTGATCCTCAGGTGTGCTTTTTATCCAGTACTATGTTGATTTTATCACAGTAGTTTTGTAGTATAATTTCAGGTGAGGGATTGTGATTCCACCTGACTTGCCTTTGTTGCCCAGGATTGCTTTTGGTAATCTGGGTCTCTTCTAGTTCCAGATGAATTTAAGGAATATTTTCTCTAGATCTGTGAGGTATGCTAATGGTAGTTGAATGGGAAATGCATTGAATCTGTACAACAATTTTGGTAGTGTGGCCATTTTCACAATGTTTGTTCTTCCTATCCATGAGCAAGGAATATTTTCCCATTTATTGAAATCCTCTTCAATCTGTCTTTTCAGAGTACTGTAGTTTTCATTGAATAGTTCTTTTAGTTCTTTGTTAGATTTATTGCTCAATATTTGAAATTCTTGGATGTTATTGTGAAAGATATGATTTCCTTAATTTCACTCTCATTCTGTTTGTTGTTTGTGTGTAGGAATGCTATTTAATTTTGAGTGTTGACTTTGTATCCAGCTACACTGCTGAATTTGTCAATTAATTCAAGGAGTCTTTTTGTGGAGTTTTTGTTGTCTTCCATGTAAAGTATCATGTCATCTGCAAATATTGATAATTTCACTTCTTCCTTTCCTATCTTTATTTCTTTTGTTTCTCTCTTTTGTCTAAATGCTCTGGCTAATACTTCCATAACTATATTGAATAGGGGTGGTGTCAGTGGACATCCTTGTCTTGTTCCTGACTTTAAAGTCAAAGGTTTTAGTTTTTGTCCATTCAGTATGATGTTGGCTGTTAGTTTTCCATAGATGGCTTTGATCAGATTGAGGTAAAGGGTATCTATTTCTGTTTTCTGTAGGGTTTTTTTTTTTTTTTAATCTATCGTGAAAGCTTGTTGGACTTTGTCAAAAGAATTTTCTCCATCTATTGAGATAATCATGTGGTTTTTATTTTTGAATCTGTTAATATGATGTATTACATTAATTGATTTGCATATATTCAACCATCCCTACATTCCTGGTCATGGTGTATAATTTTCTTTATGATTTGCTGCTTTCTATTTGCTAATGTTTTATTGAGTATCTTTGCATCTCTGTTCATTAGGGAGGTTGGCCTATAGTTCTCTTTCTTGGTTGGGTCTTTCTCTGGTTTTTGGTGTCAGTATAATACTTGCCTCAGAAATGAGTTAGGGAGAATTGCTTCCTTTTCAATTTCATTGAAGAGTTTGAGGAGTGTTTGCATTGAATCTTCTCTGAATATTTTATAGAATTGTGCTGTCAATCCACTGGGGCCTGGACTGTTCTTTGTGAGTTTGTGATCACATTTTTAATCTCATTAATTGGTATTGGGTTGTTCAGGATTTTTATATCTTCCTGATTCAACTTTGGCAATTTGTATATATTTAGGAATGTGTCCATTTCTTCTGAGTTTTCTATGCTATGGGTGTAATGATTTTGAAAGTAGGTATTAATGATCTTTTTAATTTTTGCAGTATCTGTAGTGATTTCATCCCTTTCATTCCTTATTGCATGAATTTGAGTTGTTTCCTTTCATTTTTTGATAAGATTGGCTTGGGGTTTAGCAATTTTACTTATTCTTTCAAAGAACTAACTCTTTGATTCATGTATTTTTTGTAGTGTTTTAGAACATTTAATATGATATTGGCTGTTGTTTTGTCACAGATGCCTTTCATCATATTGAGATAAAGACCATCTATTTCAATTTTCTGTAGTTTTTAACATGAATAAGTGTTGACCTTTGTGAAATTTTTTTCTGCGTTTATTGAAATGATGATGTCATTTTTGTCCTTTGTTGATATTATATATTACATTTGTTGATTTGCGTATATTGAACCAACCCTCTATACTTGAAATGAATCCTACTTGGTCATGGTGTATAATTTTCTTGAGTTTTAGTTATTTACTTACATTATTTTAAAGAGAAAAGAACAAACACAAAGTAAAAAAAGCAAAGACAACACAGAAACTGTAAAAACGGTACAGAATTACAAAGATGATAGGAAATCAGCAATTGTTGTTGCATCCCTTATTGGTATCTTCAAAGTAGTTGCTCAGATTACCAGATATAGATATACAAGATTGATCAAACAATTAGACATTAACTGTTCCTTTCAATGAATCAACAAAAATTACTACTATAATTATGTTAGCTATCTTCCGTGTGTGTATATATAATATATAGCACATATATGTATATATATTATACATATATGTAAATATCCTTACCTTTTTTCTTTCTTTGCTCCCTTCCCTTATCCCAGTTGTTCTTTCCTATTGAGCAGTTTATTTCCCTTTCACAATATCGAATCTACCTTTCAGTTTTATTTACTCTTTCAGGTTCTTACACTAGGGAGACAATAGGATGTTTACACATGTGGGTCTGATTTATTTCACTTATGAGTAGGGTCTCTAGTTCCATCCAATTAACCAAAAAAATCCTCAAGTTTCTCTTCTTAAACCTGAGTAATACTCCATTGTGTAAAAATACCACATTTTTCTTACCCGCTCCTCAGTTGACAGGCATTTGGGTTTTTTCCAAGATTTTGCTATAAAAAATTGTGCTTCAGTAAACATGGGTGCACATACATCACTGTGGTATGATGTTTTAAATTCTTCTGGGAAAATACTCAGAAGGGAAATGGCTAGTTTAAATGGAACCTCTAATCCTAAGTTTTTGAGGAATCTCCAGACTGATTTCCAAAGTGGTTGGAAATTGCCACCAACAGTGGAGATGGGTTCCTTTTTCCCCGCAGCATTTGTTGTTGGTTGATTGCTTGATGATAGTCATTCCTTCTCGGATGAGATGAAATCTCAGTTTTGTTTTAATTTGCATCTCTTGAATGACCAATGATGTGGAACTCTTTTTCATGTACTTATTTGCCATGTGTATATCTTCATTTGAGAAGTGTGAATTCATCTCAGATGCTAAGTTTTGGATTGGGTCTTTGAATTTGGGTGTGCCTGATTTTTTTCAGTTCTGTATATGTTCTTGAATTAAGTCTTTTCTTTGAGAGACAGTTAGATAAAATGTTTTCCCATTCTGTGAGTTGTCTTTTCACTCTACTGGTGATTTATTTTGAAGTAAAATAGCTTTTTAATAGGATGAGGTCCCAGTTGTTGATTCTTTGAAGTGTTTTCCATGTAGTTTGTGTTTTGTTCATGGAGACTGTGCCTACATCTATGTCTTCAAAATTTTGCCCTACTTTCTCTTCTCATAGAGTTAGTGTTTCTGCTTTAACAATAAATATTTGATCCACTATGACTTTAGTTTAATGATGGTGATAGACAAGGGTCTCGTTTTAGTCGTTGGCATGTAAAGAGTCAGTTTTCCCAGCACCATTTATTAAAGAGTGTATCTTTCTTCTGGTGAACATCTTTGGACACTTTGTCAAAGATAAGGTGGCTGAATGTGTTTGTGGTTGTGACTGCATCTTCCTTTGTGTTCCATTGATTCTCAAGTTCGTTTTTTTTTTTGTTTTGTTTTTTTTTTGCCAATGCCATGTTGATTTTATTACAGTAGTTTTGTAGTATAATTTGAAGTTAGGGAATGTGATGCCTCCTGACTTGTCTTTGTTGCCCAGGGTGCCTTTGCTATTCTAGGTCTTATCTGGCTTCAGATGAATTTTCGTAGTATTTTCTCTAGTTCTGCAAGGTATGCTGATGGTGTTTTGATTGGGATTGCACTAGATCTGTATATCACTTTTGAAGTATGGGAAGCTAATCACACACAATAAAATCAGACCTAAGAGGGAAATTTATAGCAGTGAATTCTCACATCAGGAAAACAGAATGAGTACAAGTGACCAATCTAATTTTATATTTCAAGCTTCTTGAAAAAGAAGAGCAAGACAAACCCAAAGCATATACAAGGGAGGAAATTATGAATATCAGATCATAAATTAACACAATGGAAACCAAGAGAGTAATGCAAAAAATTGATGAATCAAAGAGTTCTTTGAAAAAATAAAATTGATAAGCCCTTAGCCAACCTTATCAAAAAGGAAAGAAATGACTCAAATTCATGCATTGAGGAATGATAAGGATGAAGTCACTACAGGTCCTGTGGAAATTTAGAAGATCATCAATACCTACTTTGAAAATCTTTACTCTCATAGGGTTGAAAACAGACGAAATGGACAGATTCATAGATACATATGAATTTCCAAAGCTGAATCATGAAGCTACAAAATTTTTGAGTATACCAGTATCAGTTAATGAGATTGGAAATGTAATTAAAAACTTACCAACAAAGAAAAGCCCAGGTCCTGATGGATTCACAGCTGAATTCTACAAGAAATTTAGAGAGAATCTAATGCCAATATTCTTCACAGTGTTGAATGAAATTGAAAAGAAATTCTCCCTAACACTTTGGTGGAGGCAATATTATCTGATACCAAGACCAGAGAAAGATACAACCAAAAAAGTGAACTGCAGACCAGTCTCCCTAATGAACATAGATGCAAAGATGCTCAATAAAATACTAGCAAACATAATGCAACAAATCATCAAGAAGATTATATACCATCACCAGGTGGAATTTATCCCAGGAATGCAAGGATGTTCAACATATGCCAATCAACAAAAGTAATATAGTATATCAACAGAGCCAGAGACAAAAATCACATGATCATCTCAATAGATGCAGACAAAGCTTTTGATAGATTCCAGCCCTCATTCACAATAAAAACCCTACAGAAAATTGAAATAGATTGTCTTTATCTCAATCTGATAAATGCCATCTATGACAAACCAACAACCAACATCACATTAAATGGATAAAACTGAAATCTTTCACTCTAAAATCAGGAATAAGACAAGGATGTCCACTGTCACTACTTCTGTTCAATATAGTTCTGGAAATATTAGCCAGAACAATTAGACAAGACAGAGAAATAAAAGGAATAAGGGTAGGAAAGGAATAAGTGAAATTATTGTTATTCACAGATGACATGATACTCTACACAGACAACCCCAAAAACTCCACCAAAAGACCCCTAGAGTTAATAACAAGTTCAGTTAGTTGGATGGATACAAAGTCAGTACTCAAAAATCAATAGCATTCTTGTGCACAAATGACAAACTTATTGAGAGAAAAATTAGGGAAACTATACCCTTCACAATAGCACCCAAAAAAATGAAATACTTAGGAATCAATCTAACAAGGGAAGTAGAGGTTTATATGTTAAAAATTACAGTACTCTAAAAAAGGAGATTCAAAAGGATATCAGAAAATGGAAAGATATTCTTTGCTCATGGATAGGAAGAATGAGCATAGTGTGTAATCTTCCTAATGATTTGCTGCATTCTGTTTGCAGTATGTTATTGAGGATTTTTGCACCTACTTTTATTAGGGAAAATGGCTTGTAGTTCTCTTTTTTGGTTGGATCCTTTTCTGATCTTGGTATGAGGGGAATACTTGCTTCCAGGAATGGATTTGGGAGTATTGCTTCCCTACCTATTTCATTGAAGATTTCAAGGAATAATGACATTAGATCTTGTCTAAATTTCTTGTAGAACTCAGGTATGTGTCCATCAGGACCTAGGCTTTTCTTTGTTGGTAGGTTTTGAATTACATTTTTAATTTCATTTTGATAAGGTTGGCTAATGATGTGAATATTCACCACTATAAATTTTCCTCCTAGGACTACTTTCTTTGCATCTCATAAATTCAAATATGTTGCAATGGCATTATCATTTATTTGTAGATACTGTTTATTTTAAAGATAAAAGAATGAAAACATGTTACCAAACACACAAACATAAATAAAACAACATAAAAACAATAAAAGCCAGACAGAATTTTGGACAAGGTGATAGGAAATTAACAGTGGTTGTCATATTACATATTTTTACCTTCAAATTGGTTATTCAGATAAACAAATATAGGCAGGTAAGACTAATCACACAATTAAACATTAACTCTCTCTTTCAATAAAGCAATAATAATTAGTAATAAAATTATCTCTGTGAATACATATATACATATTTTTCTCTTTTCTCTTTTTCCTCATCCCAGCTTTTCTATCTTTTTGAGCAGTTTCTTTCCCTTTGACAAACCTGTTAGATTTTATTTACTCTTTAAGTTTGTTACACTAAAGAGACAATAGGATGTTTACACATGTGAGTCTGATTTATTTCGCTAATGCCCATGGTCTCTAGTTGCATCCATTTCCTATAGAAGTCTTGAGTTTAATCTTTCTTTATTGGTGAGGAATATTCCATTATATAAAAATACTACATCTTTTTTATCCATTCTTCAGATGATTGGCATTTTTGTGGCTTCCACGATTTAGCTATTACAAATTGCAAAGCTGTAAACATGGGTGGACACATACTGATGTGGTATGATGCTTTTAGTTCTTCTGGAAAATTACCCAAAGGGAAATTTCTGGGTTGAATGGTACCAGACTGATTTTCACAGTGGCTGCACCAGTCTCCCACCCCCACCCCCAACAGTGGAGAAGGCTTCCTTTATCCTCACAACCCTTCGAGCATTTGTTAGTGCTTGATTTCTTGATGATAGCCATTCTTTCTGGGGTGAGATAGAATCTCAGTGTTGTTTTAATTTGACTTGCATGACTAATGATGTTGAACATTTTTTCATGTATTTATTTGCCATTTGTATTGCTTCATCTGAGAAGTATGTATTCATCTCTGATGCCCATTTTTGGATTGGGTCTTTGAATTTGATGGGCCTGATTTTTAAATTCTTTATATGTTCTAAATAGAAGTCCTTTGTTCAACAGACAGTTCACTTAAATGTTTCCCCAATTTGTGGGCTTTTTTTTTTTTTTTACTCTGTTGGAGATTTCTTTAGATGTGCAAAAACTTTTCAATAAGTTGAGATCTCAGTTTTTGATTCTTTGAAGTATTTCTCTGCAGTTTAGTTTATGTTCATGAAATCTCTGCCTATCCCTGTGTCATCAAGATTTTTACCTGCTTTCTCTTCTAGTAGATTTAATGGTTCTGTTCTAATATTTAGATCTTTAATCCATTTTGACTTTAGTTTGTTGCATGATGATAGACATGGGTCTAGTTTCAGTCTTTGGATGCTGATGAGACAGTTTTTCCAGTGTCACTTACAAACGAGGCTATCTTTCTTCCAGTGAGTTTGTTTGGCCCCTATGTCAAAGATAAGATGGCTGAGTGTGTTTGTGATTGTGACTGTGTCTTTCAGTCTGTTCCATTGATCCTTCGGGTTTTTTTTTTTTTTTTTTTTTTTTTTTTTTTTTTTTTTTTTTTTTTTTTTTTTTTTTTTTTTTTTTTTTTT
>PVLD010003833.1:0-87379 GCA_004027595.1 Dinomys branickii | reverse complement strand
GTATTTTAACTGGGATTGCACTGACTCTGTATGACAGTTTTTGGTAGTATGGCCATCTTCACAAGATTGATCCTTCCTATCCATGGGCAAGAAATATTTTTCCACTTTCTGATATCCTCTTTGATCTCTTTTTTGAGTACTGTAGTTTTCCGTGTATAGGTGATTTACTTCTTTTCTTAGATCGATTCCTAAGTATCTCAGTTTTCTTGATGCTATTGTGTGAAGCATGGTTTCCTTAATCTCTCTTTCAGTATGTTTGTTATTTGTGTATAGGAATGCTATTTTTGAGTGTTGACTTTGTATCCTGCTATGTTACTGAATTTACTTATTAACTCTAGAATTTTTTGCTGGAGTTTTTGATGTCTTCAAAGTAGAGTATCATGTCATCTGTGAATAATGATAATTTCCCTTTTTCTGTCATTTTTCCTTTTCTTTGTCTTGTGTAATTACTCTGGCTAATGTTTACAGAATTATGTTGAACAGGCATGGTGACAGTGGACATCGTTGTCTTGTTCCTGATTTTAGAGTGAAAGCTTTTAATTTTTGTCCATTTAGTATGATATTGGCTGTTGATTTGTCATAGATGGCTTTGATTAGATTGAGGTAAAGACCATCTATTCCTAATTTTCTGTAACTTTTTAAAAAAATTATGAATGACTGTTGGACTTTGTCAAAAGCTTTGTCTACATGTATTGAGATGATCCTGTGGTTTTTGTCTTTGACTCTGTTGATATGGTGTATATATTGATTTGTGTATGTTGTGCCATCCCTGAATCCCTGGGATAAATCCCACTTGGTCATGGTGTACAATCTTCTTGATGATTTTCTGTATTGTGTTTCCTTGTATTTTATTGAGTATCTTTGCATCTATGTTCAATAGGGAGATTTGCTTATAGTTCTCTTTTTTGCTTGGGTTTTTCTCTGGTTTTTGTATCAGTATAATACTTGCTTCGCAAGATGAGATAGGGAGAGTTGCTTCCTTTTCAATTTCATTGAAGAATTGGAGGATTGCTGGCATTAAATCTCTGAATTTGTCATAGAATTTAGCTGTGAGTCCATCAGGACCTGGGTTTTTCTTTGTTGGTAAGTTTTTAATCATATTTTCAATTTCATTAATTGATATTCATTTATTCAGGATTTTTATATCTTCTTGATTCAGCTTTGGTACTTCATATGTATCTAGTAATCTGTCCATTTCTTGTGTGCTTTTCATCCTATAGGAGTAAAGTTTTTGAAAGTAGGTACTGATGGTCTTCTGAATTTCTATAGGATCTGTAATGAGTTCACCCTTTCCATTGTTTATTATAAGAATTTGAGCTTTTTCTTTCCTTTTTTCAATAAGTTTGGCTAGAAGTTTATCAATTGTATTTATCTTTCAAAGAACCAATTCTTTCATTTATTTATTTTGTAGTGTTTTCTTCGTCTCAATTGCATTAATTTCTGCACTGATCATTATAGTCTCCTCCCTTCTTTGGGCTTTGGGCTTGACTTGTTCTTCTTATTCTGAATGTTGGAAGTGCAGCAGTAGGCCGTTTATTTGTTCTTGTTCTCCTTTCCTGATGTGTGAGTTCATGCTATAAACTGCTCTCTGAGGACTGCTTTCAATACATCCCACTGATTCTGGTAAGTTATATTATGTTTTCATTTGTTTCTAGATATTGTTTAATTATTCCTTAATTTCATCTGTGACCCATTGGTTGTTCAGGAAGCTTTTACTTAATTTCCATATGTGTCTGTGGATTTTGTGGTTCCTTTTGTCCTTAATTTCCAATTTCATTGTAGTGTGGTCAGGTAATTTGCATGGGATCATTTCAAATCTTTTGCCTTTCATTAAGCATGTTGTATGGGCTAGTATGTAGTCCATTTTAGATAACATCCTATGTGCATCTGAGAACAATGTGTACTCTGATATTTTGGGGTGGAACGTTTTGCAAACATCTACTAAGTGCATTTGTTCACAAGTGTTGTTCTGTTGTGTTATTTCTTCGCTGATGTTTTATCCAGTCTTTGTGTCAATAGTGTTTAGATACCCCATTACAATAGTGTTAATAGTTATTATGTTTTTATGTCTATTAAGACTTGTCTTATATAATTAGGTGCTGCCATATTCAGTGCATACATATTTATGATTGTTATCTCTTCCTCTTTCACTTTTCCCCTAACAAGTATGTAGTGACCTTCTTTATGTCTTTTGAGCATTCTTGCTTTGAAGTTTACATTTTCTGCAAACACAATAGCTACTCCTGCTTTTTTCTGGGTTCCTGTCCCATGGAGGATTGTTTTCCATCCTTTTTACTTTTAGTCTGTGAATTTCTGCTATGGTTGATACATTGTGTCAACTTGGGGAGTCTAGAGATTTGTCTGAGTGACTCAGCAGGAAGCCAGGGTACTTACTTTGTATACATCCTGAGCCTGTGGAAGAGGAGGGCATGGAGATTATGCGAGAGCTATATGCTCCCTGGGTGAGGGTAGGTGGTTTGCAATGTAAGGGAAGTGAACAGCTGCTTGCCCCCTATTCCTCCCTTTTTCTGGTTGTTTTTGCTGTGCTCTAATGCCATGAACGATTGCTCTCTGCCATGAGCCATTCTGCCTCTGAGCCAGCCAAGTATGGACAGAAACCTCCACAAACTGTAAGCTAAATAGACCTTTCCTTCCTTAACTTTGGGCAATGGATATTTTGTCTTAGCAATGAGAGAAAAGTAATCAAGACAGAATTTGGTACCAGTGGAGTGGGGTCCTTGCTGTTACTATACCTGACCATGTGGTTTGAGAGCCTTTGGAAATGGCTTGTGGGAAGAGTTTGGAGAGGTTCAGAGATGCTGCCTGAAAGAGATGCCTAGAACACCTTTGGCTGTTCTGTGTGGGAGATTCTGGTCAGAGCTCAGACTAGAAGGCTGATAGAAATCCTGCAAGTAAAACCCAGGTTCAGGAGGTTTCTGTTTGGAAGAAGGACTTCATTGGTTGTTGGACTCCAGATGATGTATGTTATGGCTTGACCAAAAGTTTGTCTGCATTTTGCTCATGTCCATAGAGTTTGCCTATGACTGAGGTTATGGGAGAGAGCAAACTGATTAATCTGGTTAAAGAAAGTTCAAAGCAATCAAATGTTGGAAGTTGCATGGATATTGTTGGGGGCTTTTAGCCAGATTTATATTGAGAATCAAGAGCAAAGAGCCCAACATTTAAAATGTTGTGAGTTTGGCAAGAAAGGAAGCTCCAGGGAAGCTATCAACTGCAAAGATAAGGCTGAGGAGATCTCTATTGCTGAGAAGGAACAAGAGAATGGAAAAGATGGGCTGAGGGCATCACAAGAAGCACGTCTCCACCCTTTGCAGCCTGAAAACTGTAAAGGTGGGAGACCTTGCCTTGAGAGAGTAGCCAAAGAGCACCATGTTCCAGAATGTTGGCAGCAGCTGTACCAGGTTCCAGAAAGAGGCAGCGTAGAGAATTTGTTCCTCAGAATTGGATTCAGTGTGCCTGGCACTCAACCCTTATGGCCAAGAGAAAGGAAACCTTGGCTACTGCTCCAGGTGGCAGCAGACATTGGCATCATCCATGTGGCTCTGGCTTTAGGTGCATGGAGAATGCAAGAGTTCTGAGGTTACAGAGGCTTCCATCCAGATTTCAGAAGGCCTGGGAGACTATGCAGTGTACCCCTGAGAGGGCAATGTGTGAAGCTGTGTGTATGATACAAAAGGTACACTGGAGACCTCAGAAGTTAAGAAAAGACAGAATCATGGATCATCTGAGGAAAGCTACAAGAAGGGAGCAAATCAAGCCTAAAAGAGAAGCCATGGAGGCTATAACCACCAGAAGTGCCATAGGGTGGACTTCTGCAAGCCATTTGGAGCTCACAATGTATCACTCATTGCTTCAGATGCTGGATGTGGAATTACAGGACACAATGTTAGCCCTGCTGGATTTTGGACTTGCTTTGGTCCCAGTGCCCTATATTCCACTGTTGATGCCTTTCAGAATGGTAATATTTATTTTGTGCCATTGAATGTTGGAAGTGTTTAACTTTTCATTTGTATGGGGGGCCTTGTAACTAAAGAGTTTGCATTACATCTTGGAGGAGACTTGGGCCTTGGACTTTTCAGCAATGCTGAAACTGTTAGGACTTTGGCAACTCTTGCAGATATTCTAAATTCTTTTTGCATAAAGGGATTTACATGACTCGTTAGTTAGAGGGGGAAATGTTATGGTTCTAATGTAATATATCTTTGTATCTGGAAATTGGTTTAAAGAAATGTGTCTGGTTGCCAAGTTGACAAGGGGTGGATTGTTATGGTTGATACATTGTGTCAACTTGGGGAGTCTAGAGGTTTGGCTGAGTGAGGAGGGCATGGAGATTATGTGAGTGCTACATGCCCCCTGGGTGGAGGTAGGTGGTTTACAGTGTAAGGGAAGTGAAGAGGCTACTTGCCCACCATTTGTCCCTTTTGCTGGTTGTTTTTGCTGTGCTCTGATACCATGAATGTTTGCCCTCTGCCCTGTGCCACTCTGCCTCTGAGCCAGCCAAGTATGGACTGAAATCTCCACAAACTCTAAGCTAAATAAACCTTTCATTCCTTAACTTTGAGCATTGGGCATTTCACCTCAGCAATGAGAGAAAAGTAACCAAAAGAATTTCCTTTTCAGTTAAATGTGTTGTATACAGCATGTTGTTGGATTTTTTTTTTTTTTTTGCTTGATGTACTCTGACAATCTTTCTTTTTATTGTTCAATTGAGTCCATTTACATTCATGGTTATAACTGATATGTTTTGGTTCATCTTTGTTATGTTATTTACCTGCTGTTAGTTTCCTACCTTTACTCTGTGTTTAGTTTTTCATCTGCTTCGTGGTTCTTTTACATTGTTTTTCTTGAAATTGTGGTCATTTTTATCTCTTTCTAGAATATCTCTTAGTACTCTTTGTAGGTTTGGCACTCATGGTGTTCTCCAGTTGTTCTTTGTTGTGGAAATATTTTATTTGTCCATTAAGTTTGAAGCATAGTTTTGCAGGATACATCAATCTACGTTCAAGTTTGTTTTGTTTTAGGACCTGGAATACTTCACTCGAAGCTCTTGATTTGATGGTTTGTGTTGAGAAATCTGCTATGGTTCTGATGGGCTTTCTTTTATAGGTGATCTATTTCTTTTCTATAGCAGCTTTTAATATTCTGTTCTTTTGCTGGTCTTCTGGGATTTTGATTATTCTATGTCTGGGTGTAGATTTATTTTGCTTATTCTAGTTGGAGTTTTATATGCCTCACTTACTGTGTCAGATTCTTTTTCAATGCTTGAGAAATCTTTTTATATCATTTGTGCTGCCTGTTGTTTCATTCACATCTGTTAGTCTTTTACATTGTTTTCTTTGCCTTGTCTTTCAGCTGTTGAATTGATATTTCCTGGTTCCTTGCTATTTTTAAAAAATGTTTCCTTTCACAATCATTAGCTGAAATGCTGTCTTCAAGATCTGAAAGTCTACCTTATAATTCATTACAGTGGTTTTGCCAGTATCTGATGGAAGTTTTGCTTTCCTGGTGTCTTGGTTACTTTTCTCTCATTGCTGAGACACAATACCCAACACCCAAAATGAAGGCAGGAAAGGTTTATTTAGCTTACAGTTTGTGGAGGTTTCAGTCCATACTTGGCTGGCTTTAAGGCAGAGTGACATGTGGCACAGGGCAACAGTTCATGGCAGCAAGGCATAGCAAAAACAAGCAGAGCAAAAGGGAGGAATGGTAGGGCAAGCAGCCTCTTTCTACCTCCCTTACATTGTAAACAAGCTACCCCCATTCAGGGGGCAGGTAGCACTCACATAGTCTCCATGCCCTCCTCTTCCACAGGTGCAGGCTGTATACAAAGTAAGCGCCCTGGCTTCCTTGTGAGTCAGTCAGCCAAATATCTAGAACCCCCAAGTTGACGCAATGTGTCAACCATGACACCTGGATATTTCTTTGAATCTGTTTCATGCAGTCTAGTTCTTCCCTGTATAGTTTATTTAATGTTTCTATGATTTTTGTATGCCTATCCATTTTGAATACGTCTTCTTTAGATGTTCAGAGCAATTCTTTCATTATTGTCATTTCATTTTTTACCTGAGATTATTTCTGATCTAATGTCTTCTGTGGCCTAATGGAGTTCTTTCTTTACTTCAGTTGTGATCATTTCAGAGATTTCAGGTATATGACTTCCATGTTCTCCTATGTTGATATCTCCTGGACTTGTTCTGGGTGGAGTGGAGTTCTAAGATTATATTTTGGTCCTTTTGTCATTTTGGTTGCTGGACATGAAGTGCCAAGCTTCACTCTTCCCAGGCAGCTCACTGAAGGTGTCCAGTGTCATTAGTTTTCCTGGCTCAGACTTTCTCCATGATGGTGGTGTGAGTCAGTTTACTGAGTCTGTGTTCTCCAGGCAGTTGATGGAGTGCACAAGGTTCAGATGAACCATAAAGGCAGTAAAATACAGGATTCTGGGCTTGCTGTCCACAGGCAGTTGATATATAGCACACAGAGCTCAGCCATGAACCAGAAGGCAGTGGAATGAGGGCTTCCAGGACCGAGGTCCCTAGGCAGTTGATTGAGCTACATGGACCATGGACCTCAGCTGTGAACCACAATGGTTATTAAATGTGGGCCACTTGGACTTATGTCCCGAGGCAGTTGATTTTGTGTGTGTGGGCCTGAGGAACAGACTATGTATGCAGTGAATCATGGGCCACTGGGTCCAGTGTCCCCTGGCAGTTGATGGAGGTACCTGTCTCTTCTGGGCCTCAGCTGTGAACCACTATGGTAGCAGACCATGGGTTGCAGAGACTGAGGTCCCCAGGCATTTGTAGATACTGTTTAATTTCTACTTCGATTTCACCTGTGACCCATTTGTTTTTCAATGGGGTGTTATTTAATTTCCATGTATTTATGTAGTTTTTGTGTTTTCTTTTGCCCTTGATTTCCCATTTCATTGCACTATGGTCAGATAATATGCATGGGATAATTTAAATTCATTTGCATTTAGTTCTATTGGCTAATACATGATCTATTTTGGAGAATGTCCCATGTGCAGCTGAGAAGAATGTGTATTCTGAACTGGGGTGGAATAGTCTTAGACATTTACTAAGTCTATATGTTCACAGCTTGTTTACCTTCTCACACTTTGTTGAATTTTTGTCTGGTAGATCTATCAAATTGTGACAGTGGGATATTAAGGTCCACATTGCAATTGTGTTAGTGCTTTTTTGATTTTTCATATTAAGTAATATTAGTTTTATGTAATTTGATGCACCAGTATTTGGCACATATCTATTTATGATTGTTATCTCTTCTTCTTGGTGTCTCTCTTTCATAAGTTTGTTGTGAATCTCTTTGTTTTTTTTTTTATCAGTCTTGGCTTGAAATTCACTTTGTCTGCAAATAGAAGAGCTAGCCCTTCTTTTTTCTGTGATCCTGTGACATGGAGTATTGTTTTCCACCCTTTGAGTTTCAGTGGTTATTCTTGACATGCTGTTGGATCCTTATTTTTTTCCTCTATGTAATTGTTTGTCCTGCCCAGTGGCTTATTCCTATTAGTGTTCTTGGATTTGTGCATCTTGTTATCTCTTTGCCCAATGTCTTTCAGAACACATTGTGGAGCTGCTTTGGTGGTCATGACTTTCTTCAATTGTTTTTTGTTATGGAAGTATCTTAGTTTTGCATTAATTCTGAAAGACAGTCTTGAAGAATAAAGCAATCTGGGTTGGAAGTTATTTATTTTTCAGGACTTGAAATACTTCACTCCAAGCTTTCCTTGAATAATGTTTGGGTTGAGAATTCTGTTGTAATTCTTTTTTTTTTATTTTTATTTTAGAAACATAAAAGTACAAAAACATATTGACAAACAGACACCATTATCATAGAAAATAGTACAATCACAACTAATCTATAGACAAGGTGATATGGTCTCAACAGTAGTTGTTGCTTTATCCATTGATATCTTCGAATTGTAGATGTATGGACCCATATACAGACATGCAAATTTAGTCATCTGTTGTAATTCTTATGGGCTTTCCTTTATAGGTTATTTGTTTCTTTTCTCCAACAGTTTTTAATATTCTATTTTTGCCTTCAGTTTCTGGAATCTTAATTATTATTTGTCTTAGTTTAGATTTATGTTGGTCATGGGAAATTGTAGTTCTATATGCCTAAAATACCTATAAGTCAAATTCATTTTCCATACTTGTGAAGTTTTCTCAGTAGTTCCATGAAATAATGAACAGTTTTTTATGTCATTTGTGCTGGCTCCTGCTTTTTCATTGACTCTAATCCATCTTTTATTCTTTTTTGCTTCATCTTGCAGCTGTTCGATTATTTTTTCATGGTCTGTTGATATTTTAAGAGATCTTTCTTTTCATGATTGCTAGCCAGAATCCTGTCTTCTAGGCCTGAAATTCTGTCTTCACTTTGGTTGAGGCAATTTTGCAAAGTTTGAATGCAATATTTAATTTCCTGAATATGTGTTTGAATATGTTTCTTGAATTTCATTTCTTTTCTATGTTGTACAGTCATAGTTTCCATCATTTTCTGTGCTTCTCTTTTTTTAAATCTGTCTATTTTAGACATGCTGAGTAAGTCTTTCATTCTGTTCAGCATCAATTTTTTTTACCTGGGAGATTATTTCTGTTCTGATTTCCTGTATAGTCTCATGTACCTGTTTTTGAACTTCTACTGCTATCATTTCAGAAATTTCAGATGTGTGCCTTTCATTTTCTTTTACTGCATTTTCTTGGGCACTTGTCCTGGGTGGGTTGGAGGTCTGTAATTGGCTTTTGCTTCTGTGTCTTGTCATTTTCTATTTGTTTTGTTTGCTTGTTTTTTTTTCCTGTGTATTTCTTATAGTAGGTAGCTTTATCACTGCTATTGAAGCCTCCCTAGGAAATATCTCTCCTTCAGTGATATCTTCTATGCATAGGAAGTTCTTGGTTTTTGTATCTGTGTGAAGATCCTACCTTCCCAATTTATTAATGATGAGATGTTGCCATTTATTTGTCTTAGCCCCCAATCCTTTGGTGCTGAACTATGGTGACAGCTATGATCCCAGACAGTCACAGTATTGTTATAGAAGAGAGAAAAACTAATTATAACTAGTATGATATTCTGGCTTTCATATTACATTTAGCAATAACAATAGCATCATACATACCCTAGAATCTAACAAAGTGTGGCAACTCTTGATTTGCTATATTTAACCATAGGATCAAGATCTTCTGTTACAAAACAAAACCCAACATAAATCAGGAACTGGTATGCAATGAGGTTCCGCCAGTATAGATATTTTACTCTGTAGTGGGTAATTTAAGAGATATAGGGGACAAAAACAGAGAGATTAAAACATACATAGTTGAAGCAAGACTGGAGGACCAAAGATGATCACATTAGCTGTGGGAAGCTGGAGAAGACAGCAGGAGAGAAAAAAATGAAGAAGAAACAAAAAGATTATTGAAGCAAATCAGAAAGTTTAGTGACAATGCTTACTCAAATGAAGACAGCCTAAGATCAAGATATATAGGAGAGAAAGAAAATAAGTGGAATGGAACAAAAATATACGTATTAACTTTAAAAAGAAAGAAGAAAATAATAAAAAAAATCTCAACCAGACAATAAAAGGGAAACAATGCACACAAAGAAAAGAAAAAATTCCTCCTGTGTGAGTCCTCCTTTATTTAGTCTTGTTGAATCCTTGTTGTCAGTTATTTCACAGATCTTCATTTCTACCAAATACATTATTTATTTTCATTCCTTTATTCATTTCTTCTTGGTGGTGTCAGATAATCTTGATTTTTATTATATTCTTTTGATGGTGTTATATATCTTTGACTTTTTTATAATCCTTGTTTATATTGGTCTCTGTATGTGAAGAGGCAGTCATCTCATCCAGATCTTTGCATATATCCTTTAGTGGTGATAGATCTTTATTATTGAGTTGGCCTGGGAGTCTAGATGGGCCAGTTGGTGGTTACCAATGTCAGCCTGTCCTTAGTGTTGATTTCTTTAGCTGGGCTGCATTGTGTCTTATGCTTGGAAAGTGAATGATATTGCTAGATATGTTTCATGGTTAATTGGCCCTATCTATCTATCTATCTATCTATCTATCATCTAATTATTGAAGCCTTTAAGCTAGACGTGAATAGGAATGGTTGTCTGCCTTTCAGATACTTGCTTAGGAAACTATGGGAGATCAGATTTTAACCTTCTGGAAGTTGATAGATACTCTTACCACGATATGTTAACACTGATTCTTCTTTTTCAAGGCTAGTGTTAAACTGTTAAGTTTTTTCTCCACATGAATATATTATATGTTTATACATTCAAATGGAGCAATCTTTTATATGGCTTTTGATTTTTCTTAGAAAATAAAAAGGAGGCAATCACACATAGAGAACAGCTGTCAATTTTTATCCATTAGCTTTGAGTGAGAGCTTAGGCTTGGGTTAAAATGTTTTACCCTGTTAATGCTTTCGAAATATAATTCTCTCTCAATTGCAGTATTTTAAGATGAGGGCAATAATTACAACTACCACAAGTAGTTGTTCTGAAAAACGCACCAATAACATAGATAAAGCAGTTAAATTATTATTTGATAAATAATCATAGCTTCACAAATACTTATTATTATCATTATTATTGCTGTCAATTCCTGTGTACTTTTGTTAATATATATAAAGTTAATTTCCAGTGTTTGCTCTTATGAATTTTTCTGCTGGAATTTTTAAAAAATTTTAAATACAAAAGAATGGGAACATATCAACAACTAAACAGACATAAACCAGAATAACACAAAAACAATAAAGGAAATAGAAAATTATACAGAAGATAGTAGGGAATTAATACTGGCTGCTGTATTACATAATGTTATCTTCACATTTGTTACTCAGTTATACAAATAAAGGCATTTACGATTAATCAGTTTTCTCCTTCATCTCCGTTGTTCTCCCACACAATCAGTCATTTTCCCTCTGATAATAACTGTACTTTTTGGTTTTATTCATTCCCTTGGGCTCTCACATTGGGAAGACACATGGCTGCTTCAAATTATTCTGCAACAAACATGGGTGCACACAAATTACTATGGAACTAGGTGGAAAAGCACCCAACGTCAATGATGATACATAGATAGGGCCCAGGCACACTCTGATCAGCACCCCACTGACAAGCCCTTGAGGCCCTTGGGGGTCCGGTCTGGTCCCCAGGCTCGCCGCTGCATACCACCAGGCTCCGCCCTGATGTGGTGCACTTGGGGGCCTGGTCAAGTCCGCAGAGTCGCCCATGCACACTGCCATGCTCCACCCTGATGTGGCATGGCTGGGGGTCTGGTTAAGACATGGGGTCTCCCCTGCACACCACCAGGCTCTGCCCCATTGCTGTGCAACCAGAGGCCCAGTCGAGTCTGCAGTGTTGCCCCTGTGGACTGCCAGGCTCCGCTCCATCACTGTGCACCTGGGGGCCTGGTCCAGGTCCTCAGGATTTTCATATAGACTGCAGGGAGTCTCCCCCCTGCCAGGCTGCTAAGCTTCCTGTCAAGGCCCCTGGAGTGCCCTCAGTGACCACCAGTGTCTCCCTGCAGGCCGTTTATGACTCTGTGGAGCTATCCCTGCCCAGCTACAGGGCTGGGTGTGCACCCTACTTCCAGGTCTTTACCTCTTCCCACCTCTCATTTTCCAGTGCTTCCACTCCCCGCCCCTTACACAGCTGGTCATTGGGCGCACTTATGATGCTGGGCACAAGTGGCGTGAGGTCTCCCCCACCCGTGCTCACTGAGGTAGTCTAGGGTGTGTGCTAAGTTTAGCTTTTAGTTCTAGGAGACAATTGGAGGAGTTTCTTGTGTCTTCTGTGTAGAATATGTTGTCATCTCAGTCTCCAGGACTGCTGCTTTTCATATAATTTGTCACTGTGGATTCATACAAGCTCCATATATGTAAATGGTATGAAGTCTTCCTTAGTGATTATATTAGTAGTTTAGAGTGCGTCGTAAAGCCTGTGGCCTCAGCCTGTTGCTTTCAGGAACACATGTTGGGTAGGAGAGGTGCCAAGTCTCAAGGTGCTCACAGAGAGAGTTCAGTGTGGGAGCTGGAGCCCATAACTCAGCTCATGTTTCCTGCTTGGTGTTGGAGTGAGAAGGGCGTGGGACCATCTGGCCCACTTCTGTCTGCACCTCACTCTTACTGTTGTGCTCCACTTCGCATTTGTTCATTGGCTCAATCCCCGGGTATTGCCTTGGCCCTAGGGTCGCTCCCTCTGCTCATTGCTGCTCTCTGCTGGCAGTTGCTCTCACAGGGGAGAGGCAGGAGGCCGCAGCCTCGGGGCAGGTGCAGAGCTGGGTGTGGCGGGCTGTGTCCTGGCTGCCTTGTTTTCCCCTTGCCTCAGGGCGCTGATTAGAATGGGTCGCGGCAGAGTGGGCGTTCCGCTTTAGCGCTGTTGTACCTATCCATCGTCAAGCCGGGCTCGACAACGCCTCCTAAATGCTGCTGCTTCTTTTCCAGGCTGCACTTTCCCCACTCCAGTTTTGGCCCAGCTCTCAGAGTTCCACTCCCCTCTGGCCAGGTCAGGAGGCTCCTACATATGCGGGCTTCCAACCCTGAAGCTGTGAATGTAGGGGTGAGGGAGCGGACCGAGGATGTGTATGGGGTGGCGACTCCCTCTTTCTCCTCCTGCTCTTCCTCTAACTGCGTCATGGCAGCCATCCAAGCTTCTTCTCAGCGAAGGATCTTCTTTGCTCTTTCTGAGGGCTTCAATTCTCATTTCAAATCCTTCCTGGGTCCAGGGGACTCACTTCTCTCCTTCTTGTCTTTCTCATGTTGCTATATTCCAGGGTCTGGATGGTGATCCTCTGAGAGGATCTTTCTCTGCGGCTTACCAGGTTACTATCTTCCTGGAAGTCCCTCTGCTGGAATATTTTTGTACATTTCTCCAGACACATTTATACAAAAGTTTCTGTGGGTATATTCTTAACAATTGAATGAGGGCTTGTAAGATATTAACACATTTAATTTTACTCTTTGCTAAAGTGGTTGTGCTACTTCCACAGTCAAACAGTTGTTGCTCCATATTATTGCCAGGATTTGGTAATCTTCATTAATTTTTTCTTATTAATCTTATTGGCAAGAAGTTATAATCTTATAGTTTTAATTTGCATTCACTTCATTAGCAAGGTTGAGCATCTTTTTAAATATTTATAGGCCATTTGTGTTTTTTTCCCACTGGTGGGATGATAAGCCATTTAAATGGCTTCTTTTTTTATTCTAAAAGTAAAACAATGAAAATATATTAACAAATGGACAGCCATTTACAAAGTAGAGCAAGAATAGTATAAACAAAATTAATTACAGCAAGGTAACAGGGAATTAACAATGGTTATTGTATTATATATTGATAACTTTGAAGTGTATACTTACGAAAACAAATATAGACATACAAGATTGATAAAAAAAAAAACTAATGATTAACTGTTCCTTACAATAAAGTGACCTAAGTCAGTAGTACAACTATATTAGCTATCTTGCATATACGTATGTACTACATAATTATCCCTTTCCCCTCATCCAAGTTGCTCTTTACTTTTGAGCAATTTCCTTTCGTCTCACAATGTTTATTATACCTTCTAATTTATATTCACACTTTCAGGTTCTTACACTAGTGATATAATATATTGCTTTCACATACACATCTGATTTATTTAACTTATGAGTATGGTCTCTAGTTGTGACCATTTACCTATAAATCCTCAAGTTTGTCTTTCTTTATAGCTGAATAATATGCCATTACATAAAGGTACCACAATTTTTTTTATCCAATTCTCTGTGGATAGACATTTGGGTTGCTTCCACAATTTAGCAATTATAAATTGTGCCTCTATGAACATGGGTGCAGATAGATTGCTGTGATATGATGTTTTGAGATCTGGGAAAATACCCAGAAGGGGGATAGCTGGGTTGAATGGGACCTCTAGACCTAGTTTGCTGGGGCATCTCCAAACTGATTTCTATGGTGGTTTCACCAGTCTGCAATTCCCAACAGCACTGGAGAAGACTTCCTCTTTCTCCACAGCCTCACCAGCATTTGTTATTGGTTCATTTCTTAATGCTAGCCCTTGTGACTGGTGTGAGATGAAATCTCAACGTTGTTTTAATGTGCATTTCTCCAATAACTAATGATGTTGAACATTTTCTCATGTATTTATTTGCCATTTGTATTTCTTTATGAGAAGTGTGTATTCATCTCAGCTGTACATTTTTGGATTGGGTCTTTGAATTTGGAGAGATTGATGTTTTTTAATCTTTATATGTTCTAGATAGAAGACCTGTGTCTGAGAGACAGCCAGCTAAGATTTTTTTCCCAATTTGTGGGTTTATTTTTACTCTGCTTGTGATTTCTTTAGAAATCTTTTCAATAAGATGAGGTCCCAGTTGATGATTCTTTGAAGTATTTCCCTTGCTGTTTGACTTTTGTTCATGAACTCTCTGCCTACTCCTATGTCTTCAAGATTTTTACCTACTTTCTCTTCCAATAGATCTACTGTTTCTGTTTTAATATTGAGATCTGTGATCCATTTTGACCTGAGTTTGGTGCATGGTGATAGATTTGGGTCTATTTTAAGTCTGCAAGTGGCAAGCCAATTTTTCCAGCACCATATATTAAAGAGGCTATCTTTCTTCCAGTGATCTTGTTTGGCTCTGTTGTCAAAGATTGGGTGGCTGAGTATGTTTGTAGTTATGTCTGCAACTTCCAGTCTGTTCCATTGACCTCTGGTCTGTTTTTTAGCCAGGACCAAGTTGATTATATTACAATCGCTTTGTAGTATAATTTCAGATGAGGGATTGTGATTCCATCTGACTTGTCTTTGTTGCCTAGGATTGTTTTTGCTGTTCTGGGTCTCTTCTAGTTCCAGATGAATTTAAGGACTGTTTTCTCTAAATGTGTGAGTTATACTAATGGTAGTTGAATGGGAATTGCATTGAATCTGTACAACATTTTTGGTAGTGTGGCCGTTTTCACAATATTGGTTCTTCCTATCCATGAGCAAGGAATATTTTTCCATTTACTGAATTCCTCTTCAATCTCTTTTTGCAGAGTACTGTAGTTTTCATTGCATAGATCTTTTACCTCTGTTGTCACATTCATTTCTAAATATTTCAGTTTTTTGGATGCTATTGTGTAAGTTATGGTTTCCTTAATTTCTCCCTCAGTCTGTTTGTTGTGTGTTTATAGGAATGCTATTTATTTTTGGGTGTTGACTTTGTATCTAGCATGTCTGCTGAATTTGTCAATTAATTCAAGGAGTCTTCTTGTGGAGTTTTTGTTGTCTTCCATGTAAAATATCATGTCATCTGCAAATAGTGATAGTTTTACTTCTTCCTTTCCTATCCTTATTCCTTTTATTTCTCTCTCTTGTCTAATTGCTCAGGCTAACACTTCCAGATCTATGCTGAGCAGGAGTGGTGACAGCGGACATCCTCATCTTATTCCTCATTTTAAGGTAAAAGCTTTCAGTTTTTCTCCATTTAGTATGATGTTCACTGCTTGTTTTCCATAGATGGCTTTGATCAGATTGAGGTAAAGGACATCTATTCCTGTTTTCTGCACGGTTTTTTTATGAAAGTATATTGAATTTTGTCAAAAGCTTTTTTCCATCTATTGAGAAGATCATATGCTTTTTGTCTTTGGCTCTATTGATATCATGTATTACAGTAATTGATTTGAGAATACTGAACAATCCCTGCATTCCTGAAATGAATCCAACCTGGTCTTGTTGTAAAATTGTATTTATGACTTCCTGCATTCTATTTGCTAGTATTTTATTGAGTATCTTTGCATCTATGTTCATTAGGGAGATTGACCTATATTTCTCTCTTTCTTAGTTGGGTGTTTCTCTGGTTTTGGTATCAGTATAATAATTTACTCCAGAAATGAGTTAGACTTGCTTCCTTTTCAATTTCATTGAAGATTTTGAGGAGTGTTGGCATTGAATCTTCTATGAATATTTTACAGAATTCTGCTTCGAATCCGTCAGGGCCTAGGCTTTTCTTTGTTCATAAGTTTTTATTACATTTTAAATCTCATTAATTTATATTGGATTGTTCAGGCTTTTTATAACTTCCTGATTCAACTTTGGGAATTTAAACATATTTAGGAATCTGTGTATTTCTTCTGAGCTTTCTATCCTGTGGGAGTAAAGATTTTCTAAGTAAGTATTAATGATCTTTTAATTTTCTTTAGGACCTGTAGTGATATCATCCTTTTCATTCCTTATTGCGTGAATTTGAATTCTTTCTTTTTTTGACAAGATTGACTAGGGGTTTATCAATTTTTTTTATTCTTTCAAAGAACTAACTCTTTGATTCATATATTTTTTTGTAGATCTTTCTTCATTTCAGTTGCATTAACTTCTACTCCAATCTTTATAATTTCCTACCTTCTTTGGCCTTTGGTCTTTACTTGTTCTTCTTTTTCTAAAAGTTTGAGGTGAAGCATTAGGCTTTTTATTTGTTCTCTTTCTGTTTTCCTTATGTGTGAGTTCACTGCTATAAATTTCCCTCTGAGGACTTCTTTCATTGCAACCCACAGATTCTGGTAGGTTGTATTTGCATTTCTGTTTGTTTGTGGATAGTTTTTAATTTCTTCTGTGACCCATTGGTTGTTCAGGAGGTTGTTGTCCTATTTCCAAGTGTTTATGAAGTTTTTGGAATTCCTTTTGTCATCAATTTCCAATTTCATTGCACTGTGTTCAGATAATATGCATGGAATAAATTGAATTCTTTTGCATTTAAGTAGGTATGCTCTATAGGGTAGAATGTGGCCTATTTTAGAGTAAGTCTCATGTGCATCGGAGGAAAATGTGTATTCTGATGTTGTGCGGTGTAACACTGTATACATCTACTAAGTCCATTTGTTCACTGATTTGGGTCAGATCTATTATTTCTTTGCTGATTTTTTCTCTAGTTGACCTATCTCTTTGCGTCAACGTGGTGTTTAGGTCCACTATTTAAATAGTGTTAATGATTATTTGACTTTTCATGCATGATAAGATTTGACTTACGTAGTTTGGTGCTCCAATATTTGGTGCATGCATGTTTAGGATTGTTATCCCTTCTTCTTGCAGTTTTCCCCTAAGTCGAATGTAGTGATCTTCTTTATTTCTTTTGATTGTTTTCTGCTTGAAGTTTATGCTGCCTGCAAACATAGTAGCTACCTATGCTTTTTTCCAGGAACCTGTTGCATGGACAATTCTTTTCCATCATTTCACTTTCAGTCTATGAATTTCCTTTTGAGTAAAATGTGTTTTCTGTGTTCAGCATATCACTGGATTTTGTTTTTAATCCACTCTGCCAGTCTTCCTTTTTACTGGTGAATTGAGACAATTTACATTAATGGTTATAACCAATATATGTTGGCTTATGCTTGTCATGCTATTTACTTGCGGTTAGTATCTTGCTTTTGCTATCTGTTTAATTGCTTGTTGTGCTTGAGTTTTCCTTTCATTTGTTGTTCTTGAGATTGTGGTCTCTTTTCTCTGTCTACAATACTGTTTAGTACTTTCTGTAAGGTTGGTTTGGCACTCATGACATTCTTCAGTTGCTCTTTGTTCAGGAAATATTTCATTTGTCCATTAAACTTGAGGACAGTTTGGCAGGATACATCACTCTTGGTTGAAAGCTGCTTTGTCTTAGGACCTATAATACTTTGCTCCAGACTCCTCTTGATTGGATAGTTTGTGTTGAGAAATCTGCTGTGATTCTCATGGGTTTTCCTTTATAGGTGATCTGTTTCTTTTCTTTAGCAGCTTTTAATATTGTGTTCTTTTGCTGGAGATCTGGGATGTTGATTATTATTTGTCTGGGTCTAATTTTATTATGTTATGACTAGTAGGAGTTCTATATTCCTCATTTAACTGTATCTCAGTTTCTGTTTCCATGCTTGGCAAATTTTCTGCTATTATTTCTGCAAATATTATCTTCATGTCATTCGTGTCACCTCCTGCTGTTTCATTGAATCCTATTAGTCTGACTTTTTTTTTACTTTGCTTCATCTTGCAGCTGTTGAATTCATTTTTCCACGGTTCTTGTTGATTTTAAGAGATTCTTCCTTTAATGATCACTAGCTGCCATGCTGTCTTCAAGATCTGAAATTCTATCTTTGGCTTCATGTAAGGGGTTTTGCAAGCTTTCAGTGGAAGTTTTGATTTCCTGGAAATGTCTTTGAGTCTGTTTCATTTGTTCTAATTCATTCTTGTATTGCTCCTAGAACATTTCCATCCATTGCCTATATTCATCTATTTTTTTTATGTTTCTTCTCTAGATGTGCAGAGCATTTCTTTCATTATTATTGTCCTTTCTTTTTTTTTTTTTTTTGCCTGAGAGTTTATTTTTGATCTGATCTCTTCTATAGCCCGATGGATTTCTTTCTTTACTTCAGATGCACTCAATTTAGAGATTTCAAGTATGTGGCTTCCAAGTTCTCCTATGTCAGTGTCTCCTAGACTTGTTCTGAATGGAACTGAGTTCTCAGGCTGCATTTTGCTCCTATGTCTTGTCATTTTGGCTCTGAGATGAAAAGTTCTAAGGTACAAGCTACCCAGGCAGCTCACTGAAGGACTTCAGGGACTCTAGTTTAGCTGGATATCAAACTTATCTCAAGATGATATCAGGCTGTGGACCACTTGGCCCAGGATCCCCAGGCAGTTCGTGGGGTGCATGGCTCAGACCAGAACTATGATGATCGGAGAATGCTGGCCTTTGGTACCAGAGTCTCCTGGCCATCGATGGAAAGTGTGTGGGCCTCAGCCATGGATCTGATGATGGCCATACAGGGGCCGTTGCTCCAGGATCCTCAGGTAGCGCATTGGGGGCCAGCAGTTCTCACCTCCCTACCTAGAGAACCACAGAGCCCAGGGCTGCTCCTGCACAGCAGGCCTCACCTGCCAGTGGAGAGTACCACAGAGATGGGCTGCTCAGGTGCCACTTCCTTGGGTGGAGCTCCTTCCTTGTCCCAAACCTTTTGTGTTTGGAGGAGTTTCTATTGTGTCTTTTATTCATTTTTTTTAAAAGTGTCTTTCCTCATTCAGGAATTTTAATAGTCCTTGGATATTAATTTTTGTTAGTAATGTGTTGCAAATATTTTTTTAGGATTAATTGCAATTGTGTGGCCAGCATATGAACAAAGAAATATTAATAGAGGAGATTTAAAAAAATTTTTCAGTTGAGGTGTTCTAAGGGCTTTCATTTTGGGAATGCTTCTTCTCAAAGCCCTGTTGTGATATGGATCCATTTTCCAAGTTCTTGTTTTGCTCCTTTCTCTGTCTGGCGCTTACGTAGGGGCAGGAGCCATGCTGCTGCTCTTTCCCGCCTTCACTGGTGAGGTAGATCTCCACTTTGTCTAAAAAGTGATCATAGTTTTATCATAATGAAAATGTCCTAAAGAGCTGCCTTGTATTTATAGGAAGGGGTATAGGTGGGGGTTGAGAAGGGCGTATCTTAATATACATCGGGAAGTCTTTTAATGCAGTCTAGTGGTTCCCAAACTTTGTGCACTTTGGAGTTACCTTGGGTCTTTGAAACACTCTCATACCTGATTTGCATCCCTCTATATTCTACTTTAGATGGTAAACTTTATAGAACAATATAAGAATTATGTGAAAACAAGATGCTTCCAAAAGTTTGTAACTCTCCTGTGGTATAGTAGTTAAGTGTGGTGTTAGCTTGAATAAGAAATGTCTTGCTGACTGGTTTAGTTCAGTTCTGGGCTTGTCTGGATGATTGACTTACTGAAGGAACACCCACCCTGGTTGTGGGGGCACCAGAGAATAAATAGGCTTTTATCCTGAATGGATTGAAAAGAGAAAGAAGGAAGTCTAGCTTTTGCTGTTTTGGAGGAGCTCCAGTCCTTGCCCTCACTTTTGGACATCTGTCTTCATACTTACAGTTTAAACTCTTCAACTTCCCATTGCATATCCTTTGGCTTCCTGACATGGACTTGCACAGGATTCTAAGTTTCCTCCAGGCCTTTGGCTTCTGCCTGTATCCTTTGGATCTATAGCATGATGAACTTTGCATTCTTCCACACCTGACTGCAAGTGTTCATGGTAAGCCCAGCTTGTAAGTCATTCATATCTATTTTGTATTAAATATGAGTAAACCCTAACTGATATATCTTCCAAAACTGATTTAATAGACACTCAAGTGGATGAAATTCTGGACAAATAATTATAAAAATCTTACAGTTAAAATGATCAGTGAGATCAAGAAAATACAAGTTAACAGCTGAATGAATAAATTCTTATTGACATGGCCAATAGGCTCAACAAAGATAAACAGCTGAAGGAATGGAAGTCAATATAGGATATGAAATATAATACCACTTTAGAAAAGAGATGGATGTTCTAAAAAATAATCGAACAAATCTTTGAAATGAAATAATCAATTAGTCAAATAAAAAATTCAATTGAAGTTTCAGTAGAACATTTATTATTATTTGGAGAATGAGATCAATACCTGTGAACCTCTCCATGAAATGTTAGTATGAAACTGAAAAAAATCTGGGAATTATTTGTTTAAAGTGATTGGACAGAAATACCAAATCACTCACAATGGCAAAGCTATTGGAATAACAGCAGATCTCTCAACAGAAACTCTAAAGGTCAAGCAGTACTGTATTTCACAATACTATCTTTCAAATCAAGAAATAAGGATCTTCAAGGAAGATATAAACTAAAAAAAGTCATGACTAAGAAACCAGTATTGCAAAAAGCACTTAAGGGGACCCTAAACACAGAAGTAGACAATCACAACCATGACACAAAGAGAAAAAATAAATGTCATTGGAAGATTAGATAAATGAATGAAAATCAAGAATGAATCAAACCCTATAATGACAAAATGGCAGTGCATATTTTGCAGTGATAACATTTAAAAAATGGTCTTAATTTTCTAGTTAAAAGATAACACTGTCAGATGGATTAGAAATAAAAACCCAACTATATGTTACCTGCAAAAAATAAACTTCACCTGTACAGGTACATGCACAATTACCATTTATCATTTCACAGTTACAATGAAATGATGAAAAATGATGCTCTAAGTATATGGAGCCTGAAAGCATACAAGAGTAGCTGTACTTATACCCAACAAAGTAGACTTTAAACTAGATTATTCAAAAGAAACCAGGCCACTACATATTGGTAAAGGGAACAATTAACCAAGAAGGAATAACAATTGTAAGTCCAGAGCCTGCCAAAAAAGTATACATCAGGAAAAGAAAAACATGTATAAATATTTTAATTAAATTGATTAGGACATCCTGAGATTAATATAAGTTACTTTTGGCCTCTACAAGTACTACCTCTACTCAAACTCTACAACCTCTACTCAAACTCTAGTACCTCTACTCAAACAGGTAGGCATTACCTCCCAGAAATTTTATTAGTGCAGAGAACTGCTGAAATATGTATACATTATTTTGGCAAACTCGGTTTATTTTATAACAGTTTCATAAAACAAACACTATTTGGCAGGAAGGGTCAGGTAGACCTCAATACTCTCATAGTGAATGACTTCAATAAACCATACGCACAAATAGGTCATCCAGACTCCCCCAAGGCAACAAAGAAATATCAGAATTAATCTACACTATGGAAAAAAGGACTTAAAAGACATCTATAGAGAGTTCAAAATTCAAGAGAGAAAGCCCACGGAGCTTTCTCAAAAATGAACCATATTTTGCTCATAAAGCTAATTTTAGTAAGTACATATAATCTTATATATCCTATCAGACCACAATGGAATGAAACTAGAAAACAACAGCATAAGAAATTACAAAAGCTATAGGAACATCTATAGATTAAATAATACACTTGGGGCTGGGGATATAGCTCAGTGGAATAAGTGCCTGCCTAGCAAGCACAGGATCCTAAGTTCGATCCCCAGTACTGCCAAAAAAAATAAAAAATAAAAAATAAAAAAATAATACACTTTTGAATAACTAGAGGGCCATTGATACCAAGGAAGGAGTTAAAAATTCTTAGACTCAAATCATAATGGAAAGGGAAATGTAACATAACATGTCAGAATCTGTCAGACACAATGAAAGCAATTTAAAGCTCTGAGTTTCTACCAGAAAAATAATGCAATACTAAATAAATAACCTAATCATGAATCTTAAGGTCCTAGAAAAACAAGAACAAAACAAACCCAAGACCAGTAGAGCAAAAGAAAATAATAAAGACAAAATTGAAAGTTAAGAAAATAGAGGCTAAAGAAACAATAGAGACTAAAATATCAATGAGTCAAAGAGTTAGTTCTTTGAAAAGATAAAGAAGATTGGTAAACACTTAGTCAAACTTACTAAATCAACAGGAAGACCCAAATTAATAAAATTAGAGACAAAAATGGTGAAATTACGCAGACAGTAGTGAAATCCAGAGGATTATTAGAAACTACCTTGAAAATTTTATTCCAATAAATTGGAGAATCTAGAAGAAATGCATAAATTTATATGTCCTACCACAATTGAACAAAGAAAAGGTAAAATATCTAAAGAGATAAATTAAGCAATGAAATAGATAGTAGTAAAAAGTCTCCCACTAAGAAAAGCTAGGGACCTGGTAGGTTTACTGCTGAATTTTACCAGATCATCAGGAAAGAACTAACACTAATATTCCTCAAGCTATTCCATGAAATAGAAAGGGAAGGAATGGTTTATGTTCAATGTATGAAACAAGCAATATCCTGATATCAAAACCATATAAAGACTTAACCACAGCAAGAAAAGGAAACTGCAGATCATTATCTTTGATTAGCATAGTTTGCAAAAATCTTCAAAATGATTCTTACAAAACATTAAAATGTTCACACACCATGATTAATTTATTTTCATCTCAGAGATGTGAGTGTGGTTCAACATATATAAATCAATAAATGTAATACACTATGTAAGTAGAACCAAAAGTAAAAGCCACATTATTGTCCTAATAGATGTAGAAAAAAACCTGCAAACATCAGCATCCTTTCATGCTAACAATGGTGAGTAGGTACACAGAATCTTTTCTCAAATTGGTAAAAACCATATATGACAAAGGCACAGCAAACATCGTAGTAAGTGGAGAAAAATTGAAAGAAACGTCACGCTAAAAGGAGGAAAAACGGAAGGATTAAGGCAAAGGCAAGAGTGCCCACTCACACCATTCTTGTCTCACAGAGAATTGAAACTTTAATCCATAGATTTAGGCAAAAGAAACATGAAAGTTAGGAAGGAATTAGGAAAGGAGAAATTGAAATGGACCCTATTTTTCAGACAATATGATCCCTTACATAGAAGAACTTATAAACTTCATCAAATGACTCTTAGATCCATTAAATCAATTCAACAAAATGTCACAGTACAAAATGAACACACAGAAATGAATAGTTTTTCCTCATACCGATAATGAACTTGTTGAGACAGAAATCAGGAAAACAATTCTATTCACAATAGCTTTAAACAAACAAATATACAAACCTAGGAATCAGCCTAACTAAGGAGGTGAAAGACTTCTGAAGGGAAAATTGTGAAACACTGAAGAAAGGGAAGAAGACACTACAAAATGGGAGGTTTTCTCTTGCTCATTGATTAGAAGAACCAATATTGTAGAAATGACCATATTACCAAAAACATTCTTACAGCATCATCCCTATTAAAATATCAACAACATACTTTACAGAACTAGAAAAAATAATGCTAAAATTATTTGGAAGCCTGAAAGATTTAAATGTAGTCCCAAGCAAAAAGAGCAATGCTGGTGGCATTTTGATACCTATTATCAAACTACACTGTAAAGCCACAGCATCAAAAACAGCATGGCACAAAAACTGATATGTAGACCAGTGAAACAGAATTAGCAGACATAAACAAACCTAAGTTCCTACTGTCATCTGACTTTTTCTTTTGGCTAAGAATTTTATTTTTTTATTTTAAAGAAAAGAAAATTAAACTATTAAAAACAATAGTATAAAATTTCAAAACAGTGTATGACAAACAACAGCTGAAGAGATTTATGGACACCAAACCAATGCTACAAAGAGTGCTGAAAGATATTCTAGACAGAGATAAAAATGACCATAGTTCCAAGAACAACACAAATAATCCACCAGGCAGGGCAAGCAGTTAAACAGAGGGGAAAGTAGGGAACCAACATCAGGAAAATACCAAGACCAAGATAAGCCGTCTCACTTTTGATAAAGGCCAAAAACGTGCCTGAGAAAAGTTAGGCTCTTTTAACAAATGGTCTTGGGAAAACTGAATGCCTCTAGATTGATGCTAGATCCCTATCTCTCCCTGTGTGTTAAATCAAACCAAAATGGACCAAAGGCCTAGATATAAGACTAGAAGCATTGAAACTGTTGAGAAATAATATAGAGGAAGCACCTGAAGCTACAAGCACAGGCAACATTTCCTGAATAGCATAGAAAATATAATGAACTAACAAATGGAACCACATCAAATTAAAAAGCTGCACACCAAAGGAAACAGCATGAAGATACAACCTATAGAATGGGACAAAATTTTTGCTAGCTACTCTTCTGAAAGAGGATTGATATTTAAAACACATAACAAATTAAAAACTATCAGACAGCTCAGTCAGTATGTGGGAAATGAATTGAACAGAGAATTAACAAAATATGTACAAAAGGCTAATAAATATAAGGAAAAATGTTTAGCACCTCCAGCTATTAGGAAAATGAAAATCAAAACTACATTAAGATTCCATCTCACCTGTTAGAAAGGCTGTTGTAAAGGATGCAAAAAACAGTAAGTGCTGATGAGTATGTGAAGGGTTGGGGAGGAACCCTCCTGCGCTGTTAGTGGGAATGTGAACTAGTATAACTATCATAGAAATCTGTATAGACATTAAGATAGATATACCATTTAATCCAGCTATGGCACTTCTCAGTATATTACTAAAAGAACTAAAGATAACATGCTACAGTGATGCATACACATTCATATTTATAGCAGTGCAATTCATGTTAGTTAAGCTGAGGAAACAGCCTCATGCCTGTCAACAAATGAATGGATCAAAATAATTTGGTATATTTGTGCAATGCCATATTATTCAGAAATAAAAAAGAATAAAATCATGTCATTGCAAGAAAGTGTATGGAATTAAGAGACCATCATGTTAAGATAAACCAGACTCAAAATTAAGTATCATTTTTAAATCTCTTTTTTTTTGAGACACTATGTAGTTCATGCTGGTCTTGAACTTACTATACAGCTCAGGCTGGCCTAGAACTCACAGAAATCCTCCTGCCTCAGCCTCCCAGGTGCTGGGATTACAGGCATATCCCACCACACCTGGAAAATTTTTCTTTTATGTAATACATCAAAAAGTAAATTCAAAAAACAAAAAAGTAGACAGGTAACAAAAAAGATGGTAGGTAGAATTGTAGAGAGGAAAAAAAGAAATCAGAAGAAGGAAAGGGAAAGAGGTATATAGTTGTACTAAAATACCAAAACAAATCTCATTATTCTGTATCATTAATAGGCACCAATAAAACTAAAAAATATGAAGTTAAATTATAATGTGAAAGGAAGTTGTATATTGTACTTTGGTAGTGTTTGTCAGTGAGTTGAATGTAATTATAAAAGAAAAAAGGATTTTTTTCTGAGAAATGTGGTAACAGGAAATATGATATAAAAGATAAAAGTGTCCTTTGATTCTACCACCCAATGACATTGATTGCTACTACTTGTGAACATCTCTTCCAGGTACTTCTCACTCTATGTGTACTTATATAATTTAGTCTTTTTGCATAATGTCTCATTAACTACCATGGTCACAAAGGGGGAGCATCAAACTTCCTTTTAAACCTTGTTCCTGATTTTAGAAATGTTTTGCAACAGCCTTGGCTGACATTTTAATATCTAATATTGCAAAGTATACACAACTAGTTTTGGCAAATTGTTATTTGTATTTTTAAAACCTGGCCTGGCTGGAAGCCACTTGGAAATTCTTTTGTTTATTTAACTTCCCTGATGCCTTTGTCAGATGATATGTTTTCTATTGGCTATATATCATGAATACATCGTATTGAAAAATCTGTTTATTCTAGTGTGTGAATTAAAAAGGATCAAGAATCGAAATAAGAATTTCTTACTCATCTTTCAGTGATTTTTGTCTTATTTTTAATAGAATTTTAAATGCCAACATGTCTTTAACCATGTGTTCTAGTGTCAATTTTGTGTGTTTCTATTCGCATATTTGTGAGTTTGTGAATTTACACATGGAAAAGTTTTATTAAGATGCAGGTAGAATTAACCCTTTAGGAACATAAGTCCCTTTTCCTCCATCACATTTGTGCACGTGTCCATTTTAAATTATAAATCTTGTTTCTGAATTTTCAAGTGCTCAAGTTTTTTTTTCTTAAAATTATCCCTTTGATCTTTGTTTAAATCAGAGAATATACATAAAATAAAAAACTGAAGTTATCTGACAATATCCATATATATATAGTAGGAATAGAGAGGCCTTTAAACAAGGACCAATTTTGCCCTGCTCCCGAGCAGTGTCTGAGTACTCCATGTAATGCATTTCTTCACTCTGACTAATGGAAACGTTTAGTGTTCCTGATTCTGCTTTCATCTCGAGGACTATTTCTCTTCTGCCTTCAGGGGTTTCTCCTTCTGCCTCAGGTAATTTGATCACAAACCAGTGCTGATCATTATCCAGCTGAAGAATGGAGGGTCCTTCTGCATGCCTCCCTCTCTCCATTTCTCTCTCCTCGTTGGTGTCTGATTCATTAAGCACCATGACTTTGGGCTCTCTGGCCTCCCAACTTTGTCTCTTCAGTTGAAGGAGATCATAAAGCTCTGGCTGGGTTTCTCCTTCCTATGCTGCAGCCCAGACAGTGCCTAGAGCTTGCCCGGGGTTTAGTTGTGTCTCTCCATCTGAGATCACTGCCCTGCTTTGCCTAAAGTCACATGTTCAAAAACCATTGTTTAGTGTATTTTGTCCAGGTTTATGTAGTTTCATGTAGTAAATCAATCTCTACAAACCCGTAATAGCTGCAGTGAAAGTAGAGCCTTTATTTTAGTAGGAGGAACTAATAACACGCTGATGAATGTGCATTCGGGTTTGAGCATTCAGGGAAGATCTTTCTGAAGGTAGTCTTTTAGCTTGAGACCTGAATGATAAGGAGGAAGCTAATCAAAGATCTAGAGGAATAGGATTCCGGCACAGTGCAAAAATCTGCTAGTTCCAATGCTGCAAATCTAGGACTAAGAATTTGACTCAATGCTCTTTTAACCTCACAATTGTTATTATCTTATTATTACTCTTATTCAGACAATCTTTTTAATTCTTAATTTATACCTCTGCTTTTTCTTCTCCATTCAAGCCTAAACTCCTAAATTAAAATGACTTTTCTTCTATTTCCTATCAGGAAGTTTTACTCTCTTGTAGGTAAGACTAGTTATCACATCCTTGGTAGGATATTCTTGGATAATCGCAGGTAACACTGATACATAGCATTGTTTTTGTACCCAGGTTCTTAAAGCTTAAATCCATATAAACTTTGGTCCCTTTTGTTTTTTTTTGACAGCTGTGGTAACTGTTTTCTTTTGTATCCTCATTGCCTGGACAGAGACTGGCATAGAGTATAAAATGAATAACTGTTAATGGCTATATTACACTCATTTGTGTGTACGTCTCTGAAACGATATTTTGATATAGCCATTTTTAAGTGGCCATTTTGTGTGTGTAGAGTCTAAAAACCTTTTGTAGCATGTAAGTAATGTGTGCAGCAAAACTGACTTTTATCCATCCATGAGTTATATTTCATACTTTGTTTCATCCAACTACTTAGATGTCTGTTGCAGAATACTCCTTTGATGTTTCAAAACTTTATTTTCCACCAAAATGAAATATGTCTTCTTTTTCAGTATAAGTTAACAATATTTGTTTGGCTATGGTTTAAATGGGCAGGTAATATAAAATCTGGTATGGTTTGAGAAGTGCAAAAACTCAGGGCTCACTCTGAAGCTGCAGACCCAGAACACCCATTTTAGCAAGATTACTCGGTGATTCATTAGACTCAGCACTGGGTTAGTGTTTTATGTTTGCTCAGAATTCTCACACTACATAAGTGTTAAGTAAATAAAAAGCTTCCAGATCACATACAATGTATAATGTAAATTTTTCATTAAAACTATATTCAGCATCAAATTAAGCAGTTATACATGGTTAGCTTGTTAGGTAAAGTAGTTCCGTAAAACTCAGTTGTCAAGATTTTTATTGTATTTTGTAAATATTCCACTAACTGTCAACATGCCTGTAGTACAGTAATTTTAACACAGTAGCTAATAAAGAGAAGCTAGCTTTGGAATCAAAGTTTCTGAATTTAAACCTCAGGGTTGCTACTTACTGTCTTCTTGATCTGGGGGCAAAAATGTTAACTTGTCTGACAGTTAAGTTTTCCTGTCAAAATACTGTAATATGTAACCAGTATGTTTCTAGACCTTTGTAGTCTATGACAATAAAATAAACTGACAAGACCTTTTTGATCATAAAAGACAAATCTTATTTAAACTAACTTAGGAAAAAGAATTATTCTCTTTAGCAATGAAACAATAGGAAATGCTGGATTGTATCTAAACCCCAGGGATAATTGTTTCTTGGCACTCATTACATCTGTTTTTGTCTATTTGTCTTTTATTTAAATTAATTCTCCTCCAGGCATTTTTCTTGCTCTTAATTTTCTTCACTAAAGAGGTACAGAGATCAGGTCTATTTCTTATCAAGTTTAAGGACCCACAGGAAAGACAGTAACAGTTACGTATTGGAGCAGATGCCTATCCCTAGACCCAAAAACTCTAGCTGAAAGGTTAGTTGGGACATTTTTGAGAAGAAGGAAAGGCATAATCTGTGTGATAGGCAAAACAATATATTCCTAGTGTCATCTCCAAAACACTGGCTATAAGGCTTCACCTCACAGATAGGATAGCTACATTCTTTTTCTATCTATTTCCTTCACCCAGTTAATGTTTGTGAATGCTGGATAATCTTTTCTTTTATGAATAATTTTTTATTAGTACATATTTCTATATATAATGATCACACTCATCACTGGGAATTTGTACCTGTATGTAATATATCTTAATTCTTCATTTATTCTCCCTGGAGGATTTTTTCTTAAATATCGCACATCTATCTTATTGGTTCTTTGTGCTATCTGCCAGTTTTCCACACTCTGAATATTGTTATTCCACAGATAGACTGATGAATAAAGATAGTCTAGTAATTTTTGAAGTGATTTGCCTCGTCTCAATTTACTCTCATAGGATATCATGTGGCAGGGCAAACTCAACACCCACAAAAGAGAAATGTGTAGTTATTCTGGCCTAGTGTCCTAAATCATAAAGTCTCATTTGGAGAAGCTCTTTCATGTCCAATCTATAGCCTGCCCAATGCTGACTGACAGAAATCTTTTAAGGGAATTTTTATTCCTACTCATATATATGGTCTAGTGTTTATGAACATTATATTTTAGAAAATATCCATGTGATTGACATTCTTTTGATCTGGAATAACACAATCTAAATTTAATCTAGCCTAGATTATTTAAACAGTATACAACTGGATATCCAACATCGACATCAACAGCACACTGTATTTTGGTATCATATATTACTCCCTGATGATTCTTTCAAAATAGCTTTCATTTTAAGAATATAAGTTTCTAAGAACTTCTTACCAATAGTTTTGCTAAAACAAGGCCAAATTAAGTATTTCTTCACTATGCAAATCAATAAAGGTAGCAATAATACCTTATTTGTATTAAAATATGTAATATATATAGTCTTTAAAACATTTTGTGTATGATATTAGTAAGAGTAAGGTGTGCTGGATATTTGTGGTAGAAGTGATTTATTGGGTAAGAGTCACATAGTGCCATGTATCTCTTATAGTATTATTGTGGTGAAGCGCTGTCAATCATTTTTTTTTTGTTTAATTCTTGCATACTTTCATTGATTCAAAATATGTATTAAATTCTTATTATACATTTAGTACCATGGGAAGACAGGAAACAAGACAAACATAATTCATGCTATTATGGAATGTAGACTAGAGGAATCTTTTGAATGAAGGCTCAAATCTATTTTTTTACTCTCAATGGAAAAAAATCACAAAACAAAACAAAAAACCCAAAACCATCTATGCCCTTCTGAAGAGAGCTGCATTGTTGTTACCATTGATGTCCTGATCTGACTTGGAATTATGTTTAGTTTACCATAATGATTCATTCATTCATTCAGCTGAATGGTATTCTTTGCTTCCTGTCTCCAGCAGATCTATGTCTGCAAGACCACAGGAATTACAATTTCATGGTGAGAGAACTGATACCATGATACAGTTTAAAAATATTTTTGTACTTCTTATGCAATCAGGCATTTTAATAAAGGAAATAACTTTTATTTGTTGCTGATCAAATCACTAAAGCCTTATTCCCAGTGAATGTTCCACCTTCCTACTGATGACAAAGGTTTTACATGTTCTTGTCATTACTTAGCGGCAGTATTGTTAAACTGTTGTGATTTAACTTGAATGACTCCAGTTACTTATTTTACTAATTTGCTGCTCAAAAGAAAAGGAAGTAAAAGGAAACACAAATAGCAGAATATAGTAAAGAATTTATAGACAAGGTAAGGTACCGTATTTTGTGTAGTTTGAAAGCCAAACAGTAACTATGTTTTTGTTTTTGTTTAGTTTTATTTTGTTTCCACTTCAGCTCCTGATCCAGTTCTTTGCTTTTCTTTTCCAACCTTCTGGAGTGTGACTGTCCATATTTTAATGTCTTTCCTATTGCTTCCTACCCGCCCCTACTCCCCTGAATTGCTCTTATGAAAGCCTTCAATAACTTCCTTGTTGCTAAATATAAGCATAGTTCTCAGTACTCAACTGTTTTAGGTGGTGGAAATGCTATTCTGTCACTTGTGTTTAGGTCAAAACATTGGTATCATCCTTGACTCCTACCCTTCGTATATTCCACATTGTATTCTTCAACAAATACTGTTGACTCTACCTATGGACAGAGATCCATAATCCCACCAGTTCTCAGCAGGTCCAAACTTATTTATTTATTTATTTATTTATTTATTAAAGAAAGGCAGACTGCCATGTGCAGTGCCTCATTTGGATGTGTCTGGAGTCTTGGAAGCTTGATTATCCTTATGTTCTCCTACAAATGGACCCTGGAGTTTCTACCAGGGGAGCGCAGCTACTCATATACCCTTGACTGAGCAAAGGTCCTCTTCTATCCAGAGTGGTAGTCCTCTGACTGAGCGCACAGCTTCGGGAGGGACGCACATGGAGTGTTGAGGGAGGAAGGGGACACCTGCCTAGCCAGCCAGGTCAACTGAATCACCCCCGGTGATCAATGGGGTGACAGATGTCACAGCCAGATCGCCCTCACATCCTCACCTGGTCCAGACTTTCACCCCCTCTTGCTTATATGATTTCTCTGCTTTTTCCCTTCCTTACCTCTGTCTCTTCTCATTCGTTGTCTGTCAGGAAATCTGGTTCACCCAAACAGCCTCACTGTTCACTTCCCTCAGGTATTTACACAGCAATCAGCTCAATAAGTTCTCTGATTGCTCTACCACTGAGCATCCAGACATTCCTTATGCTCTTCTCCTGCTTTGTGTTTTATTGTATCATCATTGTCTCACATGTTACGTGTCTCACCTGCCTACATGTTTATTATGTGACTGCCTCAGTCTCCATCCTCCGGACTAGTATGTTTGAATGTTGTATTTCCCTGCTGTGTCCCCAATTCCTGGGACAGTGGATATCAAGTATGTGATACCTAAAAAGGGTCCAAGTGATAATTTGTTGAAAAAGTGTAAATATTGTTTAAATTAAGATGATTTTCCAGTGTTTCAGCAATAGTCTAAATAAGTTTATTTTCTGTAGTCCTGGTTTACTGAGGGAGAAGCAATATCATGCTTTGATAGTCATGTATTTTTAAAATAGAATTTATACATAAGAAGTAAAGTATCACTGTTTTATAAATTTTTGTTTTGTGTGATTTTAACTTTCTTGGATTTGAAACATTTCAGCTTTAGATTCTTTTTTTTTTGAAAGTGAGAATTGTTTTGGAATCAATGTTTGTACTGTCATATCACTTGTTAGCTTATATTAATTAAAGAACACCCATTACTTACAGGAATATGTCAGTCTCCTGATTATGGCAAATAAGGCCTTTCATAGTTGGGCTTCCTTCTTGCCACATCCCTTTAAGTATCCCATGTTTCAGCCACAGAGAGCTTCTTGTTCTTGCATGCTCTTCCTCTACCCTGGGATACTTTTCCTGTATTCTCCCATATAACCCATTCCTTATCTTTGTCATAGTAATTATTAAATGGAATGTTAAATGAATGTTTTTTTCCCACTCCAAGTAGACTTTAAGCTCTCTGAAGATTTGATATATGTCCTACTGATCTTTACAGTATCTTATTTATCTAGCACATATGTGCATACTGACTCATGAACTATGAATCATTGAATGAGTGGATGCACAGACACACAAATGAATACTTTTTCAGGAAATTTATATTTGGCTTTGCCAAGGGAGCACCACAAAAGCAGAAGAGACTGCTGTCTGGTTGAATTGGTTAATATAGAGACACTTAGTTGGAAGAATGCTGTTCTTGATTTTATTTTCAGCTTCAATGAATATATAATATATTTAGAAATCCCAGAAATATTTTTAATGACTACATTCAGAATATTTTGCATACAGGTTGGAAACAGTTGACTTACTTGGTCTTGAATTTTATCTAGAGTCCTTAATTTTAACTATTTTAGTATTCTGAAGGTGGAGAACATACCACTTAGTCAAGCCCCCTTATTTAAATAGAGGCAGACTTTGCATGAGTAATCTATCCATCGTCCCAGAGCTTCTTGAGGCTTCCAAACACATGTTTCTCTGCTGTGAGAAGGAGTGTGGTGTGAAAGTCACAAAGCACATTGAAGGTAGCCTGCCTGGACTTGAATACTGGTCCTGATGTTTAGTAGCTTGGGATTGAGAAAATTCAGTGTTTTTATCTTAAAAAGATGTGAAAATACATCTTAGGGATAGTTTGAAAGTTTTATATAAGCCCTTTAGAAAGAAATTGGCACATACTTGGCATTAGATATTGCCTATCATTTTTGCCTAAAATAAAGTACCTCAGTGCTTTTTCCTGTTCTGTGTTTCTACTGTGTCAGTGTTATATCAGATCTATCACACTGTATTACCATTTCTCTCATGTCTGTATTTCCTGGTATTGTAGCTTTTTATGGATGAAGATCTTGCCCCAGTCAAAGACCTAGGATAGTGTTTGGCACATAAGAGGCATTTGATAGATACATTTTATAAAAAATCAACTACCTTTTTATCTTCAGCAAAATAACAGCTGATTAAATATTTTTCTGTCTTTGTTACTAAATCAAAATTTATTGGAAATTCATGAATTAGAGTGTCTATAGAAGACACAGTGGAGGACATGGGGAAAGTGTGCTTTATGTTTGGCCAAAGCAGGATGAGCCAGCTTGCTTAATCCCTCACCCCTGCAGGGTTTCTTACCATGACACAATAGTTAACACCTCAATTATTTTCTCTTAAGAAAAAGGAGCACATGCATCTTCCTTAGTCTTTTCTGAATAAACCTGAAGAAACCTAAATATAAAGCAGCATCTGCATGCATCATTTGTGATAAAAGTACTTTTGGTCTGGCCAGGTTCAGTTTTTAAATTTCTGACCATATTATCAATACCAAGGTTGGATCTAAAAATCTTACTCTTTGCAGCAATCATACTTGTGTTTTTTTCTTGGCCTTTTTTAGACAAGGTCTTGCTGTGTAGTTCAGGCTGGCCTTGAGCTCACTTTGTAGCCCAGACTTGTCTTGAACTTGCAACAATCCTCTTGCCTCAGCCTCCTGAGGGCTGGGATTCAGGCATGTGCCACCTTACTTGGCTACAGTAATTATACTTGTGACAAACGTTTCATTTGGCAACCTGTACAAAATGTAAATGTTTTGGTGATATCCTGGATCAGAATTCTGACTTTGCTGCCTACACCTGTATGGAGTTTAGCAAGTTATTTAATTTCACTATTCTGGAGTTTTCTCATATATAAATGCATACTTCTTAGTGTTGATATGAAGAGTAAGTATATGTAAAACACTTGGTACAGTATCTGACATATTGTAAACATTAAAAACATGGTAGATGTTTTATTTTTAAATACTAGATTGTTTATTCATTCATATAAAACATATCCTATGTAGTGTTATATTTCATCTGCTAAATAATTATTGATATTTAAGCCAAATGTTTTTTAAAAGGTAAGTAGTGTGGTCAGAGCAGCAGAAAATATATAAATCAAATTTAGAATAGGTGATGCATAGGGCACTTCTATTAAATCTCTTGTTAAAATATAAGCTCACTGTTTTTACCCCAGTTTACTAAATAAGAATCTTGAGATATTGTCATAGCTTGTATCTAGTTGTTTCTCCAAAGCTTAATGCCCTTGTAGTAGGGCTTTTCTGAGCTGGCTAGATCTAGGATATGTGACACTGGGAAGTGAGCGTGTGTGGTACTAAATCAGCCACTGATTGGTTTAGTGTGGGTGTGGGTACTGGAAAGGCCACCCTGGGCATAGGTTGCATTGCCATGGACTGTTTTTCCTCTGCAGTGCTGCTTTGTCTTGGAGCTAGTTTAGATTGTGGACTGAAACCTTTACAAACTGTGAGCGAAATGAGCTTTTCTTCCTTTAACCTTGGGTGTCAGGCATTTTTTCTCAGCAACTACAAAAGTAACTAAGACAGATTTTGGTACCAGAAAAGTGGATTTGTTGCTATGAAGTTACCTGACCATGTGGTTTAGGAGCCTTTAGAACTGGCTTGCTGGAAGAATTTGGAAAGGTTTGGAGGTGCTGCCTGAAGAAGCAGCTCTGGAATGCTGTAAGCTGAACTTGATGGGAGATTCTAGTCAGAGCTCAGAAGACTGCTGATAGAAATGCAGCCAGTAAAGACCAGACTCAGGAGGTTTCACTGAGGAACAGGGATAGTGTTGGCTGTTGCACTTCAGACCACATGTATGCTTTGGCAGAAAATTTGTCTACAGTTTGTGCTTGTTCAGAGGCTTTCCCTGAGGTTAAGGACAGTGGGATAATTAAGCTGGCAGACAAAATTTTAAGGCAGTCTAATGTTGAGGCAGTGACATGGCTTCTGTTGAGACCTTTTAGCCAGCTGTACTTTGAGAATCTGGAGCAAATGGCCCAAAAGGATGATTTAGAAAGTTCTGTGTTTGGCCAGAAAGAAAGCTCCAGCAAAGTTATGGCCTGCAAAGGAGTGAGGAGAACTTAGTTGCTGAAATGGAATAAGACAATAGAAAATATGGTCTGAGAACATCACAAGAATCAGTAGGAGTTCAGACTTTGCACCCTCAAGATTGCAAAGGTGAAAGACTTTGTTTTAAGAAGAGAGCCTCTGACAATGTTAGTGGTAGTGGTCTAGAGAAATTTTCCCTCAGGATTGGGTTTACAGTGCTCAACACTCCAGGCACTCAATCCCTAGAGCCAAAAGGGAAAGTCTGACTACTGCTCCAACTGGCAGCAGACCTTGGCATCATTCACGTGGTGCTGGTTTTAAATGCATGTAGAATGCAAGAGTTCTGGGGTCAGGAAGGCTTCCACCCAGAAGAAGGCCTGGGAAGCCAGGCATTGTGCTCCTGAGGGGCAGTTTATGAAGCTGTGAGTGTGAAACGAAAGGTTCAGTGGAGACCCCAGAAAGTTGGGGAAGCCAGAAATGTGGATCATTTGAGGAAAGCTGCAAGGAGTTAGCAAAGCAGGCCCAGGAGAGAAGCTACAACCACAGGCAGAAGCCACAACCAAAGGGCAGGGTGGAGACACCCAAGCCCTTTGGAGTTCACATCTTGTCAAGAACTGTAACAAGTGCTGGACATAGAACTACAGGATTTAATCTTTGTTCTGCTGGATTTTACATTTACTTTGGTCTCATTCTTTTCTAGTGCCTGTTTGGAACGTTTATCTTGTGCCCCTATATGTTGGAAGTGCAAAACTTTCATTTGTACAGGGCCTTGCAGCTAAGAGCTCGCCTTAAATCTTAGAGGATGCTTTGGATTTGGACTTTTCAGCAGTACTGAAACTGTTAGGGTTTTGGCAACTCTTAGAGATGGGCTAAAGTGCCTTTTCCATAAAGGAACATGCATGAGCCTTTGGGGGGGGTGCTAAGGGTGGAATGGTATGCCTTATCTCTGGATGTCTTTCCAAAGCCTCATTCCTTCATAGGTGGGGCTTTTCTGAGCTGGTTGGATCTAGGGTGTGTGGTGCTCTAGATATGGATGCATAGTAGTAAATAAGCCCACTGATTGGTTTAGCATAGTTCTGGGTGTTGGTGACACTACCACAAAGGCAAATAGCCTGGTCAGGATTAATTGTCTGACCAATTTTGCATGTCTGTATCTGGGTTCATATATATACACTTCAAAGATATCAATGGTGAAAGCAATAACCACTGTTGAGATCATGTCACCTTGTCTGTAGATCAGTTGTAATTGTACTATTTTTTATGCTAATTTGTGTCTGTTTGTTAATATGTTTTTGTGCTTTTATTTTTTTTAAATAAAAATAAAAATAAATAAAAAATAAAAAAAATTTAAAAAAGGAAAGGGAGGGTTGCTGCTTGCTGCTGCGCGCTGCCTCCTATCTACTCTGCCGTGGACTGTTTCCCCTCTGCATTTCCATCTGCTATGCTGCCCTGTCTTGGAACCAGGCAGCTGTGGATGGAAACCTCTACAAACTGTGAACTGAATGAACTTTTGCTCCTTTAACTTTGGGTGTTAAATATGTTGTTTTCTCAGCAATGAGAAAAGTAACTAATACGTATATGGATTTCAGAATAAAAAATTTCAAAAGCATACACTATTATTCCGATATAATTGACTGTGAATAAACTTTCAAGAAATATTTATCTACAAAGTTCATGTTTTCCTGAACATTTCTGAGTTAAGTATTTCATTCCTACATGAAGTCATATCTAATGAACCTACTTATCCTCAAATACTGATGATGCAGTAAGTGGAAAAGTCTTGCTTAATTGGTACTATGTGAATTTATGATGTTTACCTAAGTGGGATTTTCAAGGTCATATAAATTACATTAACCCTTCTGTTAACTTTATTTTCAATCTTATTTAATAAAACATACTTCTGATTCTAGTTTAATGTTAATGGTCATGGTGGTGCACACCGTAATCTCAACACTCTGGGAGGCTGAGGCAGGAAGATTATAAGTTTGAGCCCAGCCCAGTCAATTTAATGGTTTAGCATGACACTATATAAAAATAAAAATACAAAAAAGTACTCGGCCTGTAATGCAGGACAGAAACAAAAACTGAACATTTGTAGGAAATTAAATTCAAATATTTAGATGTGTTGGGGCTGTGTTAATTTTTATCCTGTTTTAGTAACTCTATACTAAACTGTGTACTATTTTCAAACTCTAAAACAAATGAAAAACAATCAGCAAGCAAAAAACTAGAAAAAAACTCCAACATATCCTTGTTCCTGAATTCTGCATTGAGCAACAGCTAATATTTATATACACGTGCTGTCAACATAATGGTTTCATGTGTTCTGTATCTGCCATTCCTCCTACTAGTAATGTTCTCTTTAGTTTATATACCTATATATGGGCTGGGGATATAGCTCAGTGGAATAAGTGCTTGCCTGGCAAGCACAAGGTCCTGAGTTCAAACCCCAGTACCGCCAAAAAAAAATTTTTTTTTATATACCTATATATGACAAAGCTTTTCATGTGCTAAAGTGTATTGCAGATATATCTCCCTCTAGAAGGTTTTGCTGGATATTCCCTGCTTTCACTCTCATCTGGATCAGGTATCCCCTTTGTTTCTTTAATATACCTGCCATAGTGTCCTTTGACAACTCTGATTACTTCCATATTATGAAATGGGAGTAGAGATTTGGCTTTTCTAGTGCCTTATACAATAATGAAATCACTCAGTAAATATTTATTAAATGAGTAAATCAGTTTCTGTGTTCCTTGATTTGTGAAATGGCACTAAATACAAACACTTAAAATCAATTAATTTTCTCATCAGAAATAAAATAGCAAATTTCACTTGCTTAGATTTTATCCTATTTTGTTCATATTGAAGCAAGATAATGTTTTTCTACTTTTTGTAGTACTGGGGCTTGAGCCCAGGGTTTTAGCATTGATATATAATACATAAATGTTATAAAAATATTATATGTTTTATATATATATATAAACATTTTTTTTCCTTTATTTTAAGACAAGGTTATGCTAAATCACAATTTAGCCCAGGCTGGCCTCAGATTGTGATCCTCCTGCTTCTGCCTCCCAAAGTGCTAAGATTATGGGCATGTGCCACTATATTGGGCCATATATATATTTTTAATCTTAACCAAGTTTTTTTCCCTATATAAATTTAATTTCTTTGCAGTTTCTCATTTAAACATTGCTATCTAATATCTGAAGCATGGATGTTGTAGTAGCAAATCCAACGTTAAGTTTCAGAAGCATAAATCCAAATGGACACTGGCTCCAAATAATGGAAAAGAAGAGCCAGGCTCTCCATGCCAGAATATTTCCTGTAATGGTGAGGAAGAAGAGTTGTAAGAGTGAGAGATTTAGTGCCCGTGTGCACCACTCAAAGGGCTGTGTGTTCTTCTTCCATTGTTTAGTCTTGTTTGCAGGGGGAGCAGAGAGAAAAAGGGAGAGAGAGATATCTCAGATAAATCTGTGCACTTTGAAAGAGGATCAAAGGGGGTAAGGAGGAAGGGAGAGAGAGAGAGTGAAAGGATGAGGGGGAGGTGGGAAGAAAGAGGAGGAGGAGGAGAGAGAGGGGTAAAGAGAGACACTCCCTGCTCAGGCGAATCTGTAGCTGGGGATTGAAAGTAGAGACAACTTGAGTCGCTTGAGCCCCACTCTCAGATAGAGGTTTTGGGTTTCATTCCTGGTACGTCCTGAGAGAAGTAGGATGCATATATTTTACTAGTAGTAAAATTTAGGAATGATGTAGATATTATGTCTTTTAAATCAAAGCCTTCATATTTATAGCATTTATAACATTGTTTTGAATGCAATGGAAACAAATAAAAAGGAATTCCCATTCCCACCCTTAGAATTTTCAAAAGGAGATATCCTAAAACATGCCAAAATGTTGAGTGACTGTCATTGGCTGCTGGGGTTATGAATGACTGTCATGTTTGTCTTTGTACACTCTGAATGTTGAAAAATGCTTTTTAAAAGTGCAGTGGCTTTTCATTTTGATTTGCCTAGCTAAACATTCGTTATATTTTCTTTTAGGTTTTACCCCCCCTACCAACTTGGTAACTGGGCAGTAGGTACACTGAGCTGATGGTCCCCTCCACTCTGACAATACTGGGAGCTGCTGTGCTCACCTGGAGGTAACTGAGGGATCACAGACTGTGATTCCTACTTGGTGGTGTTTAGTGCTCTCAAGTTTACCCCGTGAAAATAAATTAGTAAGTATTGATTATCACGTACATTTCTGTTAGAAATGTAGGATTAGACACAAGTTCTGTTTAAAAATTACTCTGAGTTTTTATATTTTATTTTCACATTGAAAACCAGTCATTTCATTAAGCCTCCAAGAGTGTTTTTATGTAAAATTCAACGAACACAAATAGTGAGCTGCAGTCCTTTTTCTGAATGAGAAATGGGTTAATATTATGGACACCTCATTCTCTGATTACTATAGTATATTGAAATAATCATCGATTTCTTCTAGATAGAAAGGTTTCCTACCTTATTTTCCTATCTTTGTATCCCTATAACACAAAATAAATGCTAAACCTTTGCTGAATTGGCTAATAAAAAAGGTCAATATAAAATTATCTTATGTTTTGTTAAAATTAGTTTAAAAAGATTTTATCAAAAAAGAAACACTTGATTATGAATAAGTAATATGAAAAAGACATTGTGGAACTCAGAAAATTATAGTAAAATCAGAACAAGGACTCAGGTTTCTTAATTATTTGTGAGTACATAAAATGTATCTGAACATCATATATAAAATGTAGATGAACATTATTCACTAATAAATTGATTGCTTATGATGAGGCTAAGAAATTATTATGAGTTTTGATTTTTTCATATATATTTATTATCTTTCTTTGACAGGGTGCAAAGTCCACAGTAAATAGAGTTTTCTTGTTTATTGTAATTTGAGAGTGTATAGTAAAATTCACATGTGAGACACTGTGACTAATTATTTCATGTAAATCTTCATAATTTGATATAGAAAGGATAAGGTAAAGATTATTTTGCCGTCAGATTATCTCTGTAATAAGTGTGATATTGAGTACTTTCTAGTTAGGAATAGAAATGATACATACTGGACCATTTAGCAAAGACAGTGATAATTAGGCGGAAAGGCTGATAATTAGAGAAGCAACAAGTTGAGGCGCGCATATACTTTGTGTTACCTAACGAAGAGAGGAAAATTATTTTTTCCTCAGAAAGAAATTCCTTACGGATTTTAAATCTCTATAGTAAGGGTGAGAAAAATACTATTTCTACCCATTTTGTCTTTTGCTCTGCCTCTGGTTTTTAAACAACTTTTCAATCATATTTTATCTTTTCTTCAAAATTATGATTTTTCTGAGTGCAGTGTCTATATGTTATTTATTTCTGTGTAGTGCTAGCCCATAGTAGGCACTCAAGTTTTACTGAATTAAATTTAATTAAGATGCTGCTGTCTAGTCCTCAGGTTAGAAAGGCAGACTTGTATAAGTTTCCTTGTAAGGTAGACTGATGACAAAAGACCTGAAAATCAGGTCTTTGTGTCAGTTTTTGAGATTGAGAAAACCCATTGCAATCCAAGAGATGTGGAAGTTGTTTGTAAATCTGGACATTAGTTTAGCTTTGCATAGATGCTGTAGTTGCTTATTTCATGTACTTCTTTTTTGATAGGTCCTGGCTAAGATTGTGGTCAGCTTGAGGGGATCAAGAACATCTATAACATGGGTGCAATTTCACCTTTGAATTATAGCATAGGATGAGGTCCCTTATTTTATGTCAAATTTTAGAATGGACATTCTTTCCTTTTCTGCAGTGGTGAAATATAACTATATACCTTAAACTGTCAGGAAGAACATTTTGGGTATCGTTTTAATTAGTATAAATCAACTAAATAATTTTGGACTGACATACTTGCTAAGTCTACATAATGCTTCAAATGGTTCAGACATTTGTGTGTGTCCTGAAGAATAAAGGTACAAGTGGCTAAAACGTAAAAAAGAGTCTACAGTGCTGTGACACATTTTCACATGTGAAAATTGGTAATTCTTTGAAACATTAATCTAGTAATACTATCACTAATATAGTATTAATGTTCTGTGTATATTTTAAACTTATTGCTAGCCTAATATTAATCTGTTTTACATTAAAGCATTCAAAGGAAAAGACTGAGATCTAAGCTAGAAACACAGTACTGAAAAAAAACAACACTAAAAAGTACTTTTTTCTTTCCATGTCAGTGTTGGCAGTAACCTTTAAAATGCAGTGTTTTGTTGAAATGCAATCAATATTAAATGGCCTCTTCACTAAGATAAACACTGCATTAATGTGCATATCTTACCTCCCAGGGCTTAAAATAGCAAAAGGAAGTAGGAACTGACAGTACCTAGAATCCATGCTGACTCGTACCCTTGGGGTACAAATTGAGGTCAGCAATAGTCTCAGGATGCAGGCTAGATCAAGGAAGGAAGACACCATGGTGGCTGTGTTCCTTCCCTATTGGTCATGGTATGAGTAGCTGGGAAAGAAGTTGGCTCTTCTGTTTAGTGGTTTTTGTAATCCCTTTGTGTATGACTGGCTTGTGGTCGACTGCTATTTTATTTCATTCTTCAGAGTGGAAAATTCCACTTTAATATCACCGGGTATGACACAAAACAGCAACAGAACCAGTCCTTCACCCATAGTAGGGCTAACTGAATGAAAATCAGTCAAATAGTGTGTGTGTTCCCTGGACAGATTCAGTCTTCCAATCCTTAACGTGATGCTAGAAATCACGGCTGTCAAATTGTACTAACAGAATTTCACAATAAGAACAGATTAAACAAAATTCATTTTTAACTATCTAGGATGCAAGGAAACTTTATGGTAGAGGAAAATGCCCTGGATTAGAAGCAATAAAAAAATTACCTGGGAATAATTTTCAAAAAGTATACCTCTAGCTAATTCCTCTTCTGTTCCCCACCAGGTATGTATCACAAGCTCCAACTCAGATAACGTGTTGTTGAACAACATTGCTTACGCAGTTTGGATTTCTTCTCTTCTGGTTCTCTCCACCTTAGTGTTTGAAAATTAATGGAAAAGCTGAGCTGCAGAAATTTACAATTTTCTTAGTAAAAATTACACTATCTAGTTATGATTTTCTCCCCAGATATTATCAGTTCTATACTTCTTTATTAGGTCTTGCTTAATATGTGCACATATTAGATTAATAAAATTCATTTTCCCTTTCTCCATTTTTTCCTTTTGCTTGGTTAGTATTCAACATCTTGGATCAGAAGCCCAATAGAAATATGGGCTTTCTTGGTACTTAAAAGTATCTGGTTTTGTAAACCTCTTATATCCTATTACTGGTAGAAAGTTCTGCATATCAAGTGTTCAAGCAATGATTGTTCTAGCAGAATACCTCTGTGGTTTAATAAATATATATTGTATGAAAATATGACTAAGGTAATTTAAATATAATTTTATTTAAATTTTGACTCTTTGATGATTTAGCTTAATTTAAATATAATTTTTAAAAAATTTTGACTGTTGAATGACTTAGCTTCTTAAATGGATAAAAATAATCTTACTAAAAAGAAGTTATCATTTTTAGTGTAATAGGTTATTTGTGAAAGCTGGTTATGATCATTTGAATGGTAAGGGAGCTTTTATTCACCAGTTTGTGGTAGAAAGCCAGGCTGAACCCCAAAGCGGTGAATTCCTAGTTAGATCTCTTGTTATTTATTTATTTTTTTTAAAGAGAAAAAAAACAAATAAAAACAATGATACAGAGATTCAAAGAATCATAGGAAATTAACAATGGTTAAAATATTGTGTATTATTATCTTCAGAGTAGTTGCTCAGATTACAAGATATAGGCATGAATGATTTGTCAAGAATAAGCACAAACCATTCTTTTTAATGAACTAGTAGAAACTAGTAATATATTTATCTTAGGTACCTCATGTATACATACATATGTATATATATATGATATCTTGCTCTTTAATCCTTGGTATTATCTCAATGTGCTGTGAACAAAGTAGCAAATATATTAATGATTATGGTATAAAACAATTATTTTCCTATAAAATAATACAAGTGTATTTTAAGAGCTATATTCAGAACTAATGCAACAGGCATTATGGAAAACTTTGCTGTATTGCTGAAAATTATGTATTTATTCCTTTTGACTAAAGATTATAAAATCTACTTAATTTTAAAATTTAGAATAAACTAACTTCATAATTTTTGGTCATCTTCTTTTAATCCTGGAAAGCCTTATCCCTTTTCATGTGCAACCTCTGTACCCTTAGTCTGAGTTCCAGTGATGTATGAGTGTCATTTCTTGCAAAACTCTAAACCCATAAACAATTTTATGAAATATGTGCAATTACTCAGTGACCATCCTCAGGCACTTATCTATATAAGGAAGCTTTTCTAACTTCTTCTCTTCTATGAATTATTCAAATAATCCCCTACTACTCTTATGTGAGTCTTTTACAGCAAAGGTATATAAGCTGGACTTACCCTTGTCAGATTATTGTGTTTTCAATGTACTTAAAGTCTTTATTATTGCTACTATCAAAATATTTTCTTGGTCACTTTTGTTGAGAAGTCAAAGAAATATATTTTATTATTTAAAAATATATGACTTAAGTGTTTCACAAGTTAAAGTATTGAAAATATCTGTCCCCTTATTATTGAGTCAACAATAACTTAAATGTTTGATTTTTTTGTTCGGTCTCATTGAGATAAACTCAATTTTTAGGTTGTCTTATCTATTTAAAAAGAACTTGGGTACTCAGAGCAGAATACCTAGGAAATCTTCCAATTAACATCATCTTGTTTGAACTATGCCTCCTTAGGGGTCTGGAAATGAAGTCAGTTCCCTTAAAGTGTCAAAATTGAACTGAGGTGGCTGGAGACTAGCTGGAACTCACCTGTATAAGAAGTTAGCACCTATGTGAAATTTTTAATGCCCATTAGACTTGAGCGTTGCAGGCTGTATTTTACACAAGTAGCCAGGTGTGGGCAGTGATCCAGGGCTTGGGATCTTTTACTGGCCCAGGGATCCAAGGCATTCAGTGCAAAACCTGGCCAGCAGCCCGAGTGAGTAGGAGCCATGTGACTCTGGTGAGTTGGAGTGTGCAATTGCCTCCTGCTTCAGAGCTACCTGATCCGAATACTAAGCAGAGCGAGTGCCGGGCTGAGTGTAAGACACCAAGACACCGCAGAGCAAGGTGCTTATTCCAGAGGCTACAAAACATGGAGATGAAAGACCAGGGAGCACAAATGGAGCCGCTGCTTCCTACGGTAAGAGACAAGCTGCTGCCAAATAGGTTAACTGCTTTGCTGCAAAACCTGTCGGGCCGGTAATGTGCTAGCTAGGTGCAGATAGTGTACTTTCGGGGTGATGGATAGCTTCAAAGACATATGGATGGGGGGTCTCCTCCCATCTCGGGAGACTCAACTGCATGCACCAAAGCACATGAATTTTTTCTCTTTTCTCAATATGGATGCACTATGGTGATAAAATGTCTCATGTTTGCTGCTGTTTGAAGAAATGGCTAGCTTTTAGCAACAGGGGCAGTTGTGTATCTCTCTCCCTTCTATTCCTGCCTGTCTTTCTGTTTCTCAGGCTGTGCAGCAATGGCTCAAGCCCGTGCAAAGAAGCCCTCTTTTATCCTATTTAATCCCTAATAAATTTCCTCCCCATGCCTCATCCTCAGGCAGTGAGGTGAGGGAATCTGCTGCTGTTGCATCTCTAGAGATTTAGCCTCTGCAGAAACCAGGGAAAAGGATCGTGTGTGTGTGTGTGTGTGTGTGTGTGTGTGTGTGTGTGTGTGAGAGAGAGAGAGAGAGAGAGAGAGAGAGAGAGAGAGAGAGAGAGAGGGAGAGGGAGAGGGAGAGAGACAGAGAGATCTGTCAGTCTCTCTCTGAGGGAAATGTGTCATGGTTCACGTGCAGAGAAGGTATACATTTTGGGGGGCAGACACACGATTTAGATTTGAGTATCTCAAAGGCTCCTGAGCTGTCATTTGCAAATAGCTCATCTGTTTATCTCTGGGTCATTACGCTGCCTCCCTGGGTTTAATTTTTTGGACAACTGATTAATTTGCCTCTTATCCTCTTTACAGTCTCTCTGTCTGGTTCACGGACTTTGCAGATCTTCAGACAACATCCTTTTTTAGACTAGAGCAGTTGATGCTGCTGTGTTGGGCGGGGAGGGGAGAGAAAAACCCAAGTATTTTCTTGACGCAGCAGATACCAAATGCTACCTTTCAGTCATCTATCAGCGCTGTCACAGCCCTGAACAGCAGAAACCTCCTCCCTGTTCCAAACCAGAAGGAGGGGCTGTTTCTCAACTCTGTTACTCAGGTTAGTGACCCGCCTTGCAGACCAAGGACTAGCGGTAAACGATCCATTTCCGAGTCCATTCCTAAGCTATAAATACACCTGCAAATTAAATGATACCATAGGAGAAGTGAGCAAATTCTGAGGCACAGTGTTTTGCGACCCTTACTTCTTCTGCTGGGCTCAAATGCTGCAAAAAGATTCCAGTTTGCATCCCGGAATCAGCTGTGACTTCTGAGCATGCCCAGTTCTCCTCTCGGGACTCCGGGTTTGCACAGGGAGGGAGCAGGGAGTGAGAAAAACGAAGTCACCACGAAAAATGTAGCCTAAATAACAGGCAAGGACAGTGTCCGCGTTGGTCGTGTCAGTTCACTTGCTCGCTTGAACGCATGGCTATTTCTGTGTGAAATCAAAGTGGAGTTATTATACAAAAACAAAAGTAAGAGATTTGCTCAGCTCCGCAAACTTGAATAGAAATACAAATTAGGGTTTTGTGGTTACTTAGAATAAATAATATCGAAGATACCAGGGAACTGAGTGAGCAGGATAAACTAGACACAGGAATTGCAGTGTGGGGGTTTAGGAAAGATCAGATAGGGGCAAAACCCTTTTCAGCAGCAGAGGAGGGGGGTTGGAACTTGTCCTAGAAAAGCAGGCTGAAGCCTGTTTGATGTGGCTTATGGATTGTCACTTGTCGAGAACAGTTAAAGGGTTTAGGATCAAATGAGGATTAACTGGAGGAATTTAGAAATGGACGACATTACAGGGCTAGATGGACAACCAGTTTGTTGCTTAAGAGTGGGGGAAAATATAAGTTTGGCTAGAAAAGGCCTCCAAAAAGCCTGATGGAAGTGTTTGATGATCACAGTTATAAGTTTGCACAAGGATAATAGCCAATACAAAACAGTTACACAGTTTAATGTTAAGACAGGACCATGTTAACAGTAACTTAATAAAAATAAACCTGAAAAGCTAGATAGGATGCTTAAATTTTGGGCCAATTGTACCTTTGTTTAGTGTTTCCAAGTTGCCCTATTGCTTTCCTGACTTATTTTAGTTCTCAAAACAAGTATTATATATAAAGCATAATTTATTATCTTTATTTTAAAGAGGAGAAATTGAGGCACATGGAATCTGAGAAATGTGTCTGAGGGTCATCATATAGTGATGGGGCTATGACTACAATACAGATCTTCTGAAACTAGTTTAGAAGTTTAAAAAGCTGAAAAAAAGTTTTATATTGCACTCTTCAGAGGCTTAACACAATCAGTCATCACACTGGAATTTTTATGCTTGGAAAAAAGAAAGATATCGCTATGGCTTTGTTTTAGAAAAATTTTTCATTTTAAAGAGAAAATAAACTAACAAAACAGCAGCAATGAAGACAAAAACAAAACAACACAAAAACAACACAAATGATTCATGACCTCAAAACAAAATGATAGGAATTAACAATGGTTGCTGCATTACATACTGTTTTCCCCAACCAAGTTGCTCAGTCCACCGGATGGAAGAATGTAACACTGATCAAACAGTCAAAGATAGTTACATCAGATAATTTTGCAAATAATGTGTGTGAGAGGAAATATGACATAATATCCAAGAATAGTGTAGTAAGTATTAATTTGTTCTATGATCTTGGGAAAGTTACGTATGCCTTAGTTTCCTCAGCTGAAAAGTGGGAAGGAAATGACATATACCCTTTGGATTTTGTGATGGGTAATGAAATAACCTATATGATATTCCTGAGACTTAGATAAGTGTTTAGTAAAAGTTAATTTCTACTCTCCTTGTTGATGGAATTATGGTCATTGAAATGGAGTTTAGTGTTCATGTTGGCATTAAGTAGTCTGGTAAGGAGGAATAGTGGGCAATGGAGTATTGAAAAAGATCGGACGGTGGCGGTGGGAGTTGGGGTGTTTAAGTTATAGCTAATGAGACTTTGTAGTATGGTTGGAGAGTCAGCTGGAAAGACATTAAAAACCAAGATTAGATTGGGGAAAGAAGTAGTCAGAGGTAAGGAAAGAAGTGAAAAAGAAGGAAAACTCATAAGAATGGACAGAGTTGTCAAATGAATGACTGTATTGATTCTGCTATAAGTGAAATGGAAAAGAAATTTCTCATTAATCTTCCCAAGTTAACCTTGATTTAAAAGTGTAATAACGTACATCTGATTGTATGCTGGAAGAGTCCCTAATATGTTTGCTCCCCCTCATTCTTTCTTAGGAAGCTTCAAAGATAATTTTGCTTTGCTAGACTATTCATTATTGCATTTCATAGGCCTAATCACACCAAAGAGTAGAGCACTCCCTCTTTTGGCCCAGAGTAGTCTCTTATTGTTCTGAAACCGTAGAACAAGTATGTCTAAGATTCATTTCCTTATTAAGTGCCTACTCTTGGCCAAACATAATCTTGGCGCTGGAGATATATTAATGAATAAGACAGACAAAAACCCAGTCTCAATGGGACCCCTAATCTCTCTAGTCTAGAGATAAGGCTCCATATAACCTTTTATGAGACTGCTTTCTTTTCTCTCCTCAAGTACTTAATCATTGTTATAAGCCTTTTGACTAAGGTATATATGGAATATATATATATATAATATATATATATATATACATATATATAACTTAATGATGTTCATACCATTTTAATAAGGATGGAATTAATCTTTTGAAAGTATGGAGATAAGCATTTAGGATATTGCATTATGATTTCACATTTTCCTCTGACATTCAGCGTTGTAGTTTTTTCTAAGAGTAGTTTGAGAATTTTAAAATTCTCAGATAATGGATGATATATTTATAACAAAAATTGATATCCTATGATATGTAGTTTTTAGTGCTGCATATAATGAATCCACCTTGGAACTCTTCTAAAAATCTGATGTCCTAGAAGGAACTTATTTTAAATTGAGTTTACTCGTATAACATCCCTGAAGCATGAAACTGAAGTCATTTTTTTAGAGGTAATTTTCATTTATAGGGTAGATAGTGGAATTTAGCATTTATTTTTTATGTTAACTTCAGATTTTCAAATGGCCCATTTTATTGAATTGCTTCAATTGTGAGAAAATTAAGAAAAGTCTTATGTATTATTAAAGCAGGGGAAGGAAAATGGCACTTAAATGCCAAAATTATAACCACATGTAGTGGTTAAGTAATATTGCTTTATCTGTTTTACTCAAATTGGAATTTAAATTATGATTTGAATTCAAAGAAAACATACATACTACACATGGTAGGAAGCCATGTGCAGTATAACACATCAATTCTTATTTCTTCTTTCATGATTTGAATTTTTGCTCCGAATGGTTCTGTAGAAATTAAAAATTGCATAGGAGGCTGAGTTTTGGAGTAAGTGGTAAAATACAAAGTCTACAATTTGGTAAATCTAAAGTTTATGATAAAAAGTATGATTAAGAAGTAACCTAGTTTATGATGCAAAGTTAAAAAAAATCTGGGCCAAGATCTGAAACTCAAATATAATCAGAGAATAGTCAGGATAAAATCTCGCTTCTGTGATATCATTTCCTTTTAACCTAGGATGATGGTTGACTTTATGCCTAGACTAGGCACACAGGGACTGCAGTGTACCGTGTTGTGCTACAGATAAATGGATAGAAATAGAGACGCAACTGTCAACCCTTCTGTGTAAAGATGCTTCAAGTCTTCCTTTCTCAAGTCTCGTGAGAAATAAGGCACTGGACAGTTTGGCTTTCTGGGACAATACACTGTCAATCTATAGAGTAAATGTTAGTTAAGACATGTTTTATTTTAGATAAAATAACCACAAGTTGAAGTTTTAATACATTTTGAAACCATAATTGTACAGATACTGTACTGCTTAGGGTATGCTCCTTTTCTTTAGAAAAGGGGAATAACTGATTTATCATATATATTTCATGGAATCATATACATATCTACTTAACACTTGATCTTAGCTGAAAAGCTGAGGGGCAGTTGCATGTATATTTTAGTAATCTTTCTTTTTTTAGGACAGTTTAAGTTCACAGATATATTAGGTAGAAGGTGCACAGATTTCCCATATATTCTATGCCCTTACACAGGTATAATCTCTCCTATTAATAACATCCCTCATTAGAGTGTTGAAATTCTTACAACTGGTAGACATATATGGGTGTACTGTTAATCAAGCAGAGTCCATGGTTTGCACTAGAAGTTAGTGTTCTGCAGGATTCTACGTTTGGATAAATTTGTAATGACATGTACACACCATTATATATAACACGGAGTAGTTTCACTGCCCTAAAAGTTCTCTGCGTTCTGCTTCTTCATCCTTCCTTCTCCACCAACCTCTGAAAGCAACTAATTTTTACTGTGTCCAGTTTTGCTTTTTTCCAGAATGTTGGAATTATATGACATAGTGGATAGTTTCTCAGGCCAACTCTTTCACGTAGTATAGGTTTTTAAATTTTCTCATGTCTTTTCATGGCTTGATAGCTCCTTGTTGTTTAACATCATAATATTCTATTGGATGTAGTTTATCCATTCACCTACAGGACAGTTTGATTGCTTTCAGGTTTTAGTCATTGTAAATAAAGCAGATACAAACATCCATTTTCAGGTTTTTGTGTGGACATAGATTTTCAGCTTTCTCAAGTAAACACTAAGAAACTTGATTGGTGGTTTATAGGAGTATTTCATATTTAAAACAACATCTAAACTGCTTCAAAACCTACTGTACCAATTTCCAATAGCATTAATGATAGTTCCTGTTGCTCCATGGCTTCATCAGCTTTGGGTGGCAGTGGTTTGAAATGTGGCCATCCTTATAGGTATGTAGTGGTACTTCAGTTTGATTTTGCATTTCTCTGATGTCATATGTGTAGCACATCTTTTCGTATTTATTTTCCATTTCTAGACCTTGAGTAAGATGTTAAAGTTTTGGACCATTTTAAATTAGGCTGTATTATTTCTGAAATTTTTATTTTTGCATTTAGCCTTATTACCCCACGTGTCAGGTTTAGGCCGCACGTTTCTTAACTAGTTTTAATGATTGCTGTCAATCTATCATACAGTTGTCTCCCTACTCTTTAGTTAGTTTTAAGTTTTCTGTTGGGTGCAGTAAATCATTTGAGAAAAATTTTCAGTGACGGTTCTTGTTTGATATTCTTTCTTAAGTCCTTTTTTAAAATCTGAGAATGTTTTCTAGTTGTCTTTGTACAGAAATAATAAAGAACAACATAATTCTTGGTTCAAAATGATTTTCCCTTAAAACTCTGTAGATAACGTTTCATTGTCTTCTGGCATTTAGAATTGAGAGAGAAAAATCTCAGGGCAGCCTGACTTTTTCCCCTTACAGATAAACAGCTTTCTCTGCCTGGATACTTGTAAAATTTTTTCATTGTCCTTGAAATTTAAAAAAATAACATTCAGAGGAAGCGTTCAGCCCTGCCTCTCTCTGAAATAGGCCAGCAGCACTTTCCAGCTATGTCTTGGTTTTTAGTCTCGGAGGGCTCCCTCCTGTGTACTGACCTCCCTGTGCTGCATGCAGGACTTGTTTAATAAAGACTCACATTCATGTCTTGTAAAAAAATATCACCAGGGTATGTCTAGGTGTTGCTTTCTTTTCGTTGAATTTTAAAGGTACCCCGTGAACCTTTTTCATTTGTAAACCTACTTCTTATTTAAACTCAGGAAAGTTTTCTTCAGTTAGTTCCTTAATTATTGTTTCAGCCTCATTTGCTTGATCCTCTGGTTCCGGTATTCCTGTTGTGCTTAGATTGTATCTCTTGGGTGCTCCCTCTACACCTCTCTTTTTTCCTGATTGTGTCTTATTTTCATTGGCATTTTCCTGCACATTCTGGGAGAAATACTCCTTTTTACATTTACTTCAGCAATTTTTTGTGACTGATCCTGTTTACACACTTCCTTTGACTCTCTAAAGTCCAAGAAATCTTTCACTTACTTGAACACTACCTGCTTTACCATTAACACACATCTCTAATGACCTCTCTTATAAAATATTTAATTAACACTTTCTAATTCATCTATGGAGATTTGTCTTTTTTTTTATTGTTCAGTTTTAGGAGTTCTTTGTGTACCTTATCATACAAATATTTTCTAAATATTTTCTCACAGTCTGTGGCTCATTCTCCCATTCTCTTTAATAGTGTCTTTTGTAGCAGAACACTTAAGATTTTGGAGAAGCCTAGCATCTAAATTCTTCCATCTGCTCTTTTATTTAAAGATTCACCATCAAACCCTGGAGACAGAATTTCTCCTATGTTGTCTTCTGAGACTTTAAGAGTTTCATGTTTTACATTTAGGTCTCTGATTTATTTTGAATTATTTTTTGTTGATGAGGTAAACTTTATATCTAGATTCATCTTTTATGTGAATGTCCAGTTTATTTAGTTTTTACTGAGGAAAATCATTTCTCTATTGTGTTACCTTTGCTCCTTTGTCAAAAGTCAGTTTGTTAAAGATATGTATATGTTCATCTGTCTGTGCTTTCACCAACAATACTACATTGTCTGACTATTATAGATTTAGAGTGACTATTTTTTTTGAGAATATTATTACTAAATATATATATATATATTTTTTTTTAATTTTTTATTTTAAAGACAAAAGAATGGAGACATATGAACCAGAAAAGCTATAATTCTAGAGTGACTGTTGATATTAGGTTGGACCTGTTGTGCAACTTGGAGAATAGTGGGCTATACTGTGTGGGCTACACAGAGTCTTTGCCTTTCTTTATAAACTTAGAATCAGTTTGTGAATATCCACAAAACAATCTGCTGTTTTTTCTTGCAATCACATGCAATCTATTTACCATGTTGGGAAGAATGGATATCTTGACAATTTTGAGTCTTCTTAGTCATAGAATATTTCTCCATTTATTTAGATTTTTTCATATCTTTCACCAGAGTTTTATAGCACTTGTACTATACAAACGAAACTTGTATAACAAGTTTTTGTAAGATTTGTACCTAAGTATTTAATTTTGGGGGATGCCAGTGTGAATGGTACTGTATTTTAAACTGCAAATTCATTACTGTTCATTGGTGGTATATAGGAAGGCAATTGACTTTTATGTATTGACTTTGTCTTCAACCTTTCTAGAATCGCTTGTGAGTTCCAGGATTCTTTGTTGTTGTTGATTGTTTGGAATTTTATACTTAAACATTCATGTTATCTGTAAACAAAGACAGTTTTATTTCTTCCTTCCTAATCTTGGTATCTCCTTTCCTTTCCTTTCCTTCCCTTCCCTTCCCTTTTTTTTTTTTTTTTTGTTTTGTTTTATTGCTTTATCAAGGACTATATATGCAGTGCTAAATAGCAGTAGTGAGATAGGACATTACTGCCTTTTGCTTGATCTTGGTGGCAAAATTTTGAGTTTCTTACCAGTTAAACATGGTGTTAACTATGTCTTTTTTTCAGATACACTTGATAAAATTAAGGAAATTCCCCCTTAATTCCCAGTTTACTGGGAGTTTTTATCTTGACAGAGTGTTAGATTTTGTTAGTTTTTCAGCATCTATTGATATCATGTGGTTTTTCTTCTTTAGGCTGTTGACGTGATGGATTTCATTGATTGACTTTTGAATGGTGAACTAGTACTGCATAAATCCTGCTTAGTTGTGATGTACAATTTTTCTTATATATTATTTGTTTTTACTTGGTGTTATTTTGTTAAAATTTTTCCATTTATGTTCACAGAACATAGTGGTCTGTAATTTTCCTTTTTTTTGATAATGTCTTTGATTTTTATATTAGGATAATATTGGCCTTGCAGACTGAATTATGTAATATTTACTGAGATTTTTCTTCTTGAAAGGTAGAGAATTGAGATAATTTCTCCCTTAAAGATTTAATAGCATTAACCAGTGTCTCTTCTGGGCCTGGTCTTTTTGCTTTGGTAAGGTATGAATTGTTGATACCATTTCTTTGATAGAAAGATTCATGTGTATGTTGATTATAGGACTGTAGAAATCAAATAAAGAATAGAGTTTAGCCTACTTCCTTAACTTGTAGTGAAACTAAACATCAGACACATATGGAGACATATTTAAGAGCATGTCTTTCATGTTAGTTAATGGCAGAACTCAGCAGTGTCTAAAGCTTGATTCCTGTCTTGTCATTCTTTTTACTATTGCACAGTTCTTGTTCTAACATAAAATCAAAAGCTGAATTTCAAATTAAAATTATAATTAGACATTGTTTCTTAAGCAATACTTGATATTGTCTGAGGCTTATGACAAAAAAATTTCTAATATTCATGATTATCCTGAAAGGTTAGTAGTATTGCAGCCTTGCAGGTAAGAAATTGAGGCTCAAAGGAATGAGTGAATCATCCATGTTCATATATCTAATAAGTACTGAGCTAGGACTTGAAAATAGTTCATCTAATCAAAGAGAGATTTTTGTCCTCTAAAGCCAATTACAAATAATCAATAATCACACTATAAAATAATATTTCACATTTATATTTTCAATCAAGTATGAAAATACTTTAGAACATAGCACATCATTATATGTATATGAAACATTCAGAATAGTCAAATTCTTAGAAACACAAAGTGCATTAGTGGTTACCAGGGATTGGGGCAGAGGGAAGACTTAGAAGTGACTGCCAGCAACTGTAAGGGTTCTTTTTGGAGTGAGAGAAATATTCTGTAATTAAATGGTGGTGATAGTTACATCACACTTAAATACTAAAAATTGCTGAATTTATAATAATGGATTATATACAATGTAAATTTTATCTAAAAATTACAAAAAATACTAAGGTATTATTTACATATTTATCTCCATTGGTAAGGGGTAGGTTGAGAACTTCAAAGATGATTATATCAGTCACTTTTATCTTATTTTTATTTCATTTTCTTAGTACATGTTTGGAATACATAAAGTTTGCATTCATCTTGGGGAGTCAGTGCAAGTACATAATGTAGATTGTTTCTTTTTAAAATTTCCCTCCCTTCTCACTCTCCTTCCCTCAATTTCTAAATCCCCTTTCCTCATTTTGATTCTTTTTATTTTATTTTATTTTATTATTTTTTGGTCTTTTTGAGACAGGGTCTCGCTACAGTTCAGGTTGGTCTTGAACTCACTTTGTAGCCCAGGCTGGCCTTGAACTTGCAGTGATCCTCCTGTCTCATCCTCCCCAGTGTTGGGATCACAGGTGTGTCCTGCCATGCCTGGTCTTTTTATTATTCTAAACTCATGTTTATGACATAGAATATTTACATTCTTTGTGGGTGTATCAGTAACTTTTACATAAATCATGAAAAATGCAAATAGTGTATCTATAAAAACTAAAAATAGCTACATACACACATTCTTCAGATATTCTTCACCACAAAATCTATTCTCTTTGTGAAGATAACTGCTGAGATTGGTTAGGGTTTTGGCAAACTAGACCTAGATATAGACCTAGAAGTCTTTTAGAGCATATCTTTAAAGCTGATTTGGAAAGAGTGTGTAAGCATATTGCATGTTCAAGAGAGAAAAATACTTACTTTACTTGGGTCAACTTGTTTTTTTCTCTAAACCATCTTTCTCAGTTTTCTCTTGATATACTTTAACCTCAATATAAGACACATCAAAGCAAATGAGTTTCTGAGGAGTTAATTTTTTTGTGATAGGGAGTAGCCCAGCAAGCATGAAGCCCTGTCTTCAATCCCTACCATTGTTTACAATTTAAAAAAATCAAACCTCACTTTTTAATTATCAATAGTTTTTAAGGTCATGTTTTGTTGGCCTAGCTTCATAAATTATTATATTGCTTTATGTATATTAGACTAATCTCAAAATTATTAACCAGTTTACATAGATTTTTATAGTAAGTTTGTTGAAAGATCTTAAAGATAATTTTAATAAAATATGATAGTATATCTTCATGTACTTTAAAGGGAAAAAGAAAAGGAAAGAAAACAGAAATGAACAGAAAGCAAACAGTGGTTGCCTAGGACTGGAAATAGTTATTAAGTGCAAAAGAGTCTGAGGGAAATTTTTGGGTTAATGGAAAGGTCCTATGTTACATACTGAAGCTAAGATAGTGTTGTTAATATAAATTGACTTAGAAATGTTATACATATTTTGAAATGTGAAGCAAGTGCAAATTGTTTTTAAGTGATTTGATCCACTAAAATTTTATTTAAATTGTATTTATCAGTTTAGTAATTAGATCTCTTTATTCCATGTGCTTCCAAACCCACAGAAGGGTTTGGCAATGAAAACATATGGGGAAGTCACTTGATTAATGTTATTAAAGACACAAAATAATCCCCTCCCCCCACTAAAAGTGCCATTTGTATAGTGATTCTGACATTGATTTTAGACCCTAAGTGAAGGTTGAATTCTGAGTAATTCCTAACTTCTGATATGATCTCAGAAGTTTAAAAATGACGACTTATCTATAGACTTAGTCAAGTGGTGGTAATGTGTTATTGCCTAAGACTGTTTGCATAGTTTTCAATTAATGATAAAGTTTCTATACAAGGATCAATAAGATTTGCTTATTCCTCATGGGAACTATGCTCTAAGAATATAATAACCAGGCTTTCAAAACAGTCTTTTCCCACTGCATGCTGAGCATGTTGGGTTGCTGGAGTACTTCCAACATTTTTTGTAACTCTGCTTGTTCTTTCTAATTCTGACAAATCAAAAAATTTTGGAGAAGGCTATTTATTTCTAATGGCTTTCTTTGATTAATGAAGCTTTGTTATCAAAGTTCCTGACTGACCTTCTCAAATATCAGGAAGCAAAAATCAGGTACCAACTAGCACAAGGGATCAGAACATGGCTTTGCTTAGGAAGCACATTTTATTGTTCCTAGATTCATAGTGCTTTGTTTATAAACTGATGAATTTCTATAGGTATTTAAACTTCTATGAGCATAAGCCTATTGAAAATATTATGATTTGCACAGAAATAAGAATATGGTTAAAAATGTAAAAAAAAAAAAAAACACAACAGCCTGTAGACATCCTTAAGACACAGCCTAATGTTTAATAAAATTTAAGTACATTTGTGCCACATTAACATATAAATATAAATATCTATCAAAACATCTCACATAATTGACAATATTTCCAGTAGACACAAAACTTTAGCATTTATTTTTCCTGAATAAAGGAATTATTACAAACCTTAGACGTGAGTCTCATTTACTTCAGGATGAGCAGGAGAGTTACTTAAAGATACAAGTTCCTATAGGCTGAGAATATCAAAGGGGTAGCACCAGGAATGTAGCATTTTAAAGAGCCCTTTAGGTGATTCTGATGTATGTGAAACTTTGAGAATTTGTTTTTTGTATAAACCAAAGAGAACAATTTTTAAAATAAGTTTTAAATGATTAGAAAATTGTTTACTGCCCATTTTACTTATTTAGCATTACTTATTACTTTGCAATATTGCATACATATGTACATTTATAAATCTCAACTATTTTCGCTATACATAGATGGACATCCATATAAATTATTTCCTCAAGATTCTTGTAAACAGAGTTTATTTTAGACAGTTTTGAGTCTTTCTCAAAAATCTAGCTCATGGAACTCCTTAAACATATCATAGGTGATGTATTAGGCAGCAGCACTAGTGGATATTAAGTGTTAAGAGCTTGAACCTTGGCACTGGATAATCCTAACTGTTCTAATTAGTAGGGTGTAAGTTTGGCAAGTTACCTAGGTGTTCAAGATCTCACCTTTCTTGTGTATAAAAAAGGAATGTTAACACTAATAATATGTACCTTACAGATTTGTGAAAATCAATGAAATATATATAATACTATTCATACTGATAATTCAATATTATTGTTATTGATTTAATATTTGTGCTTTAGAAGAAAATTATTATATTAAAACCTTTATGCTTTGTAGGTGTAACTCATGCACTCATTGATTCATTATACTTGCTCAATAACTTGATTTATTCAAGTAATAGATAAGTATACTAATAATATAATCTAGTAAGTATAATAACATACATTTTTCCTAATTGTAATATTGTTTGTTTTTTAAAGGTGTCTTAATGATAGAGAAAGTAAATATGGCAAAAAATACTCATTTTGTTACTTTTAAAATATTTTGTTTTGCAATAATTTAGCCCTTACAGAATAATTGCAAAAATAGTACACAGAGTTTCCACATATATTTCATCCTCCTTAAATAAGATGGTAGCATCTTATTTAACTATAGTTAATTATCAAAACTAGGGAGCTATTTTTGATGCAATTATAATAACTCTACTACTATATATATTCAGATACTGAAGATTTTCCACTTGCAGCAGTTTCCATTAATGGTCCTTTTTCTTTTTTCTAATATATTCCAGAATACCATGTTGTGTTTAGATATCATGTCTCTTTAATCTTATCCAATTTGTGACAGTTATTTAATCTTCCCTTAACATTCATTACCTTGCTACCCTTGAAATGTACTAGTAAGAGTTCTTTTTTATTACTATTTCTCAATTTGTGTTTTTTGAGGCTTTCATAGTAAGATCCAGGTTGTATTTTTTGTGTGTGTGTCAAGAACACCATAGAGGTGATGTTCTCTTATAATATGAGTTGATGTGTGATATCTTACCTTTTCTGGTGATGTTAACCTTGATTTGGCAAGTGTGTCCTAGTTTCTGCTTTGAAAATTAAAAAACAATTCTCTTTGTAATATTTTGTGGGGAGGTCCCTTAAGATTATACAGTTATTCTTTTGTCCTTCAAACTTTTGTACACTGATTTTCACATTGATTGGTGAGTATTTTCTGTAACAATGTGGTAGTGTTCACTTCACGTGGTTTCCTGTTTCCCTTATTCTTTCTTTTAGAAACTAAAATTTAGAGAAGTGTAATTGCTTGTTATTTAGTTATTTGTCTATCCAATTGATTATTTAATTGAAAATGGACTCCAAGGTGTTCATTTTTTTTCTAGGCCATTATCTAATATTCTTCTTGATCAAATTTTTTCATCTTTGAGCATCGGGAGCTCCTTCAGTCTGTCCTCATGTTTTTAAAGAGGATTCTATCTTTTATGAGCACTTCCTTACTATCCGGCATTGTGTGGGCTCCCAGGATCATCTTGTGTTTTCTTTGCCTCAGCCCTGAAGTCAATCATATCTTCAAGGAGCAACTAGTCTAATTTTTGTGGCTATGTATGAGTATTATTGAGTTACCTTCCAGAAGGATTGTATACATTTGTTTTCACTTCTGCTAGAAACTTTACCAGTATTTTTACAACATTGTCATCTTTCTTGGTAAACATTTTACAGCATTAATCTTTTGTATTCCATTTCCAACTTTGCTATTAGTGTTTTTCTATGAAGTAGTTAAAAAATAGTATTCAAAATGAAACCTTGAACAATTTGAATGAAAAATCCTTTAGTTCACCTTACTAGAAGTATAATTGAAATGATGGATAAGACAAGTACTAACTTATTCTTGTATGTCTGTCTCCTCATACTGTGCCTTCACTGTAGCCCATCCTGCCAGCCTCACTGTTAGGTAAATGGCAGCAACCCAGACAGGAACACAGCCAGCCTGAATGTGGGGGTTCCCAGCAAGACCTCTTGGAGTAACTCCAAAGGAGAGTCTGTTTAGAGTTTGTTGGTCTGAGTTCTTACTGAGAGCTACGGGAGGGTGGTGGCACGGTCTTAGGTGGATGTGAGGCAAGGGTAAGGGTGAGGTTCGTGGGGCGAGAATAGTTGAGTAGAGACAGCTGCGTGACAACATGGCCGCCATAACAATGGCTGCTTTGCTGTGCCTAATAAAGCTGGGTGAGGTGGCAATGGCTTGTAAGATCTGGGCTGTGATTGTTCCAGAACTCAGACCATTGGGTCAGCCCCTCTGGCAGCATGGCGGGGGGAAACAAATGGAAGTCAGACCTGTCACTCACTAGATACCACTTTGGTTTTATTTATTTATTTATTTATTTGGTACCAGAAATTGAACTCAGGACCTTGAGCTTGACGGGCAGGTGCTATGCCACTGAGCTATGTCCTTGGCCCTAGCCTTCCTTATTGTTTATGTATTTTTCTAGTTAATATGTTACCGTTTTGCGCACACTTTCTGTGTATAGTTACTACATTTCTCATGGGCAGCTGGAACATGTACATCACAGGTTTTAGTTCTTGTTTTCACTTACCCCCGCACCTCCATCTCGCGGGCCCTTCCCTTTGCCAAAGGTCTAGCTCCGTTTCCTGTTATCCGTCTCTTGTTTTTCTCTTCAGTTGTTTCTTCAGCCTTACTTAATCAATGAATGGAGTGATTTTTATGCTCCTAAAAAACAGAGATACTCTTAAAGCCCATTCAGGATAAAGTTGTCAATGTCTTACCTTTTCCCCAGCATTATCTGTAGTTTATGATACACCCTCAGTTTTCGTTGTATTGTTGTAATTTTTATACACAGTATTTTTAGCTAGATCATTTGGTTGAAGACACTGGCATTCATATTTGAACTATCTACGGTCTTAAAAATCATGGTAAGAAGGGCCCAAAGATCCTAAAAGGTGAAAAATTTGACCACAGTGAACCTGCTAGACCTCTGTATATGTTGTTATTTAAATTCAACATGATGATTTCAGCCCCGCTCATAAAGCTGTAATCTTTTGTATATATGTGGCTTGAACAAAAAAACTACTTCTTAAGCACTGACATTAGGATTAACCCACTTTAAATGGAGTAATTTAGTAACAGCTGTACCATGGCAATTGTTTGCTATTTGTTATGGTATTATGAATATGATAGGTCTTTCTATCTCAGTCTTTACTATAAATACCACTTCAAATGGTTATTGTAAAATCTAAATTACATCAGTCCTCTTGACCTAACATTAGGAGTTGTTTGGATAGTAGTGCTAGTCAGTAAAGGAAACTGGAATATGCAGTTTATATAATGTAATGTAATATAATATTTAGCTAAATCTCTATGAGGACAAATAATTATTGACTTTATCCAATTCACTCATGAAAAAATCCAAGTTATCTCAGTAATTCAGGCCACTCTATGCATATGATATTCATTTAAAGCATATTGCTTCATCATTCAACATAGCTTTACCTTTCACAAAGTTAATTTTGTAGCTTATAGTTTCACCTATTCACTTCTATTTTGCTGTTCTATTTATTTCCACATACTTAAATGTCATCAACTCTCTTAGAAATAGAATTCAGTATTGCTGTCCTTTCTTAGGTGTGTCAACAGATTAGCCTTATCTTTGAAGATGGTTAGCTCGTCTGTTATAGGACAGAAAAGGGTTATATGTATCTTTGATTCGTAGGATAGTGATGTATATCCATGTAAAGATATACAATTGGTTAAGGAGCCCTTTTGATTTCAAATAGACCCAATATTTTAGGTTGAATTGTACCACTTAACTTCCATGGCTGCATTGAAACTTTTGGCATCAAAATTGGCTTTTCTTGGAAAATGATACTTTCCTGATGTTTTATTTGGTTCATAATATATATAGATGTGGAATGCGAAGCTTAAAATTTAGTTAAATCTCATATTGTTTCATAAAACAATGATTTCGTTATCATATGTCAATAATGTATAAACATTTGTATTAAAAAGTACTTGCATACTTATATTAACTACCTTTGTGGTAACTTTCTGTGAAGCAAGAATAGAGGGGGCAAGAAGCAGCCCCTCTGCCCTGAGAGCTGCAGTGGTCCGGAAGCATTGGCAAGGCCTCTAGTTAGGGCCCCAATCTGCCAAAACGCGCAGTCGGGGTTTAGCCACCTTAGGAAGCTCTAGTGATGTTCTCATCGCGGGCATAAGGCACACTTGATACTGCTTTGATCATAGTATCTTTGTTCAGATGATTCATGATTAAAGGGAGAATAAGATCTGTACAAATAAATAAGACGGAACCTTAACTTAGATGTCCTTTTGGAGTCAATGTTTCAGCCTCTGATTTCTTCTACCTTTTGTTAATAAGACTATTATAGACAAGGTAAAAGTCTCTGCTTCAAAGTTTTTGTTTCCTTCAGCTTGCGTTGTTAATATCCTTGACACTCACGTTATGAAATCACCTGCTGGAAATCATATCTTAGACTACTTATTTTTATAGATCTGTATTTTATACAAATCCCTCTAATATTTGTAGGTATTCTAGAGCTGGTGGAAATGAAACAGCATGAGGAAAAGGTAAAATAAAATTAATATGTTCTATTAATACACCTGACCATTCTATGAATTAAATCATGTTTCTTTGAAAGCTTGATAGATGCTTACATTTCTACTGAATTTCCTTTTGAAGTATGTGCTGGTGAGCTTTAAAGTGTTTACAAACCAGGCAGTTTGAGGAAAGCAGAAGTCAAAAGGCTTTTATTTATTATGGCTATTGTTAATAATAGTTAACATTTAGAAAATATTTGAGAAAATGTTTGAAAGATCAGTCATTTATTGAATATAAATTCAGAATGAATGTATACTTTCTTTAATTTGAAAATTAATTTGAATTATTTTTTCTGTTACATATTTAGGGCCTTAGGCTATTTTTATTCATTTTGACTGGCAATTATTTAAAATGTGGCATATATACTTCTTATGAGAGGCTACAACCAAATGTAAGTGGCTGTTAAAAGCTATATTTTCACATAGAAAAGCCGTGTATTTCACATATGGTAAAATAACACTTGTTTCATATACAGTGAAACAGTTTATCAGGTTGAGGTCAAGATACAGGCTGATACCTGCATCCGACTCTTTTATCTGTGACTGATATGGTCTGTGTGAGGTAAGACATTAGAATTTCTCTTTCCTATTTAAGATATTTTCCTGTTTTTATTATTTACAATTTTTTTATAATGAAGTCACTTAAAATCATGCTTATTCATTGCAAATTAAGGTGAATTTATTCAGATAGAATGTCTACTTTCTAACACATAAACTGAAGGATTCAGGGTGGTATGATTCATGTTTATTATGACTGTACAAATGTGCTTGTCTATCTCCTTACCTTTTTAATGTCTTTTTAAAATTTTTTATTTTTATTTTTTATATCAAGAATAAAGGAAGAAAGCTTATTAACAAACAGACATCCATTTACAAAACAGAGGAAGAACAATACAAACAATAATGTCTTAAGTTGACATATGCTATATAAAGACAGACTCTTCTTTGCTTCTGGTCTCTTACTTTTCCATTCACAACACTTATTTAGATATTTATTTGTGTGTGAAAGAGAGATAGGCACCTCCAGAGTGTTTAGATACCTTGTAATATCAAAGACTGAATATAAGATGATATTTTACAAAGAACAGTAACTACTAAATTCACAAGTTAAAGTTGTTTTACATCTGTTATTAAATCTATTTAAAGAAAATTTTGTTTTGTGTTAACTCCATGAATGGATTTGAAAGAATATAAGTATTTGATTTTATGTAATGTTTGTTTTTTGCAAAGTTTGAGACTCAGCCAACATTTTGATGTACTCACACTCATAATTAATTATGCCTTATTTGAGCTAGGAAATTAATATCCTTTATAATGTTTATGATCATACCATTTTTCCTGGGGGATGTTTTGCAGATAAACTTCTGTCTCACACTTCCAGAAGTTCAAAGAGAAATTTCCATCCCTAGTCACTATTCCTAAAAAAACATAACTGAAACAAAGTTAAATTTAATTATTTAGATTTTTTTTGTTTTTATTAGTATATAATATTTATATTCATCATGGGGAGTTGGTACATGCATATAACACATCACAGTTCTTTTTTCTTCTCCTTCCCCTTGTCTCCCTTGACTTCCCTCAATCTCCAGCCTCTTCTCTTTTGCAAAAGATCTATCTTCCTGTTTCCCTATTATCTCTTTTATTTTACTCTTTTATTTATTTATACTTTGGTTTTCACATGTAAGAGAAACCTGGTGATATTTAAGTTTGTGTAATTTATTTCATAGAGCACTATGGTCTCAAGGTGCATCCATCTCACTGGAAATGACTAAAGTTTAGCCTTCTTCCTGGCAGGGTAGTTCTCCATTGTGTACAATGCTGTAGTTTCTTTTCCCATTCATCTGTTGATGGCCATGAAGACTGTTTCTGAGACTCAGCTATTATGAGTTGTGGTGCTGTAAAAATCGCAATGTACTCATTACTGGTATATGATGTCTTTAGGTCATTTGGGAAGATACCTAGAAGCAGAATACGTGTGTTGAATGGAAATTCTGGTTTTATTTTACCTTATTTTTGTCTTTTTGAGACGGGGTTTCACTATGTAGCTCAGGCTGACCTTGAACTCACTTTGTAGCTGAGGCTGGCCTCAAACTCACAGTGATCCTCCTGCCTCAGCCTCCTGAGTGCTAGGATTACAGGCATGAGCCACCATGCCTGGCTTGGTTTTAGTTTATTGAGGGATCTCCATATTGATTTCTGCATTAGGTCTACCAGCTTGCATCCCACCAACAATGTAGAAGGGTTCCTTTTCCCTATTTATTATTTGATTTCTCTGATGGAATCTCAGTGTTGTTTTGAAATTTATTTAAAAATTTGGAAACTTTGAACTATAATTTGACATTGCAATATGGTTACAGTAAAACAAGAAGGAATGAATCTTAATCTACATTATACTTCATAGAATGATGAGACATGGGGGCTGGGGATATAGCTCAGTGGAATAAGCGCTTGCCTAGCAAGTGCAGGGTCCTGAGTTCGATCCCCAGTACTGCAAAAAAAAAAAAAAAAAAAAAAGAATGATGAGACGTGAATGTGTTAGAGACCCTTTGCTTTCAGAAGTGATACTTAATAATCAGAAGCTATAGAGAATTTGGAAGGTACTATGTTTTATCCCTAAAGGTAGAATGATTATACTATATCAAACTATATGTTTTCTTTAAAAAAGTAATAGAAATAACTATCAGGCCAGGTGTGAATATCTCAGTTTATTTATTGGCACCCGTGTGTTGGAAAGATTTAGGACATTTTTAATAAATTTTTCACTTAGTTTTATATGCTGCAATGAAACTATGTGCTTTCATGGAAACTTTAGTAAAAATTCCAGACATATTGGTAATATTTTTCATGTTATATAACTTTGTATGATAATATTTACCCCCAATTAATATACTCAGTGATATATACATACATACATATATATGGGAGACAACATATAATTTTTATTAGCCTTACCCTGATTTTCACTTCAGATTTTCACAAGTAAATTAGTGATTGTTTCACATTGCTCTGACTTTCTAATTTTATATTTCTTTCTCAAAAGCCATTATAATTATTTTATGTTACGTGAACAAAGATACAAGTGTTCACCTTTATTTATTTTGGGTAAAGCTTGCAGAAGAAAACACAATTATGTTGTCTGTACTCTCATATTTTTTTAAAAGCTAAGATTAAAAAATGAAATGTCCACAAAGAATTTAGTGGTAGCTGAACAGTCAAATTGAAAAGCAAGAAAAGTAATTTACATGAATCCAAGAGCCAGTCAAAATAATAAACAATGAACATTCACTGAATGCTTAGAGTGTGTTTGGAAACTTCATCTTAATTCTTATTTGCCTTTGTTGACCTACGTTGTGTTAAAAACTCTCCATAATACCAGTAAGCATTTACTCTTGGAGGGAAGGAAGGAAACAACTCAGGGAAAAGGTGATATAGTTTAACACATATAACTCACATTATTGCATATGATTAATGCAGCTTCGGTTAAATTATGCTTGGAAAAAGCTTAGACAAAATCTTACAATTCTACTGAGTTGAATAGTGAAATGTGCACAAAATTCATTCTCATACTAAAGGTTTATTGTTTCTAGAGTAGTGGCTTTTCCTTCGGTGGAAGCCCATGTGTTGGACCTATTTATAAGGAAGCTAGTTAAGTTACACTAATCTTCCATAGGAATTGGGTCCAGAATCAGGCTAGAGACATATGAGAGCAGCTTTAGGGTTCATAACGGAAACTTAGGATGCCTTTTGCTGAGACCCTTTGGCTTAATCCCTGTAGAACTAGCTAGATTTCTTCACGATGCTCTTCAGTTTGAACAGTTGAGATTTGCTTGATAAGGGCTTTAAACAAATTGACATTTAGGGTGCTAAAAATAAAACAAACAAAATTTTCTCTCTAACTTGTTTCTACCAGTTTGAACTATGCATCAGAAATGAATGGAAAACATTTAGGTGCTGTGAAGCAGAAAACACTAGGCTAAATTAGTAATTTTCACTCTATTATTTTAGATGGTGTGGAAATCTTTATATCTTAGAGCTCAATTTAATAACCCATTAACTGATCTGAAAGTTCTGTATGTGAATGAAAGAAATTTGAAGGCATGTTTTTAAATGTCTAAATAAATAAGTATATTTTGTAATCAGCACTGCTGATAATGATTTAAAATTTAGCAAATGATTTCTCCTTTGTACATTAAATTGTTTTAAGATTAGACATAAATTATGCTACACCTACTTTAATTTTTGATTTACTGTACTATATTGACAAATGTTCATGGAAAGCTGTTATTGTAATGTTAAAAGTATTTCACATTTGTTGAATTCCTCCCATTCAGCTAGTTTTATATGTATTGTTTCTGAAATTTTCATTATCTTAGGTAGCAAGAATTTTATGACAGCATAATTTATAACATTTTCCTCATTTATTCACAGTTCTAAAATAGAAACTATTCTTGCAGCAGTGACATATCTTTTATGCTAAGAGATTTTAGAGAAAATGTTTAAAAATCAACCTTTTGTTTTCCTGAAGTGATTATACAGGATCTTCTTAATTACAGATTGTTAACAAAATCTGTTGTGGTTGCTCTCTCATTTGGAGAAATCAAATTACCCTAATTTAACTTTGAAAGTAGGTAGTTCCTCAGATGTTCTGATAACCACATAGGCAATAACATTTACATGCCTATCATGTTTAATAGTTTTGTAGTTCCACAAATAATTGAACACATTAATTTCAGATGTCTCAGCTTGTCAGAGTGACTGTCAAAGAACCTATTTATTTTGATGCTTGAATTAGATGAAGAGATAAAGCACAAAGAATCTGAAATAGTAATTATAATCAAGATGAAATGTCTAAGTCAATGTACAAGTCCTCATTGTTATTCATTTTTATTCACATAATAGTAATGATAAGCATCACTTTTTGCTGTTATGTTTGAGGAGTATTTTAGAATATTTAATGCAAAATTAATAACTAGCGGAGACACCCGCAGTTATAGGGTGCTGATTTATCTTTTGTATTCTTGTTAGACAGGAAATAGGTTGACTGGGCTAAAAATAAAAAGTATTAGCATGATATCATTGAAATTTATTCATATCGTAATTCTCTTTAGAATTGTTTTCTCTGTAGATTTATTTTCTTAAAAATTTGAGTATTGATAATTTATTTTTCTGGATTTTATATATTAGGTATCATCTCTCTGTTATCCAGATGTCATCATCCAAACCAATTAGATGAGAGAAATGAGTTTAGTTTTATGAACCACTTCTTTAGTAATAGTACTTTCTGCAAAGCAGTGTCTGCCAGGCTGTGAAACAGTGTAATGGCTGTTTTTAAAAGCTCTTCCAGAGTTCTTTTAGTATAATATATATGCATTATTCCAAATATTATAATCTGATTTCTGCCTCTGCCACTCTGTGTGTTTGTGAAGTAAATAGGGAAGGCAGCAATATATTTCAAAAAACACTATAACGGAATTCCAACTGCGGGTTACGTGACCTGACCACGATGCAGTAAGTAACGCACAACCACAACAGATGTCCTGCATACTAACTTTGTCTACTTTTGTTGTTACTTGGAAATGGTAAAATTCTCCTATTTTCTCAGTTGAGGGTAAAACAGATATCGTCTGTTGTCACTTATTCATTCAGTTACTCATCTTCAAGTATTGATGGAAAACATGCAGTATATACTCCTGAGCGGTAAGGATTTGGCTAAACTGCTTTCTTTCCCATATAAACTTTGTGGCTCCAGGTGAGGCTTTGAAGGGATTAGTTTGATGATATTAATTGAGGTATTGTTGCTCAGACTCTAACAATTGATAAATATGACCAAAGTTGTTCTTTATAAATAAGAAATTCCTAATATTTAGAAAGAAATATCCAGGTAATTTACCTGTAGAAAGTTTAAAGGTTAAGATTTCAGTTGGTAACTCTCCACAGGATTACTCAGGGCTATCACTTTAGTGAGTATGGTTCCAGATCTGGCATACCATAGAAACACAAGTTGGTGCTCCCAAAATCACACTGTATTGCTACTTTTCCATTTAAAGTATGTTTGGGATTCAAACATACCGATTGACGTACTTCATTGCTTGCGTGTTGCAGATTCCAAAGTTATATTCCAAAGTTTATAACTTTCTCCTCACTGATGGGCATTTAAGTAAGTTGTTTCCAGTTTTCTCTTTTGTAAATATTGCCTTAGTGAAAAATTAATGCATTTTCTCTGTAGTGAACAACTGAGATACCTAGTCACATTAAATTGTTTTTACAAGATATTGCAAAAGTTGATTTAAAGATTGCTGATCTAATATCTGTGTAATATTTGAGCTTTTTACTGCTTCATGCGATTACCCAAATGTGGTATCATAAAACTTGTTTTTGTCAATTGAATGAAAGAAAGATATGATTATTTTAAAACTATTTACTTAGAAAATGTTTCCAAGTGTATTGATCAGCTCTTCTGTGAATTACCTATTTATAGCTTTATCATTCTTTTAGTCTTAAGAACTTCCTACAGAGTCTGTTTTTTCTGTTAATTATATTGTGCATTTACTTTGCCTGTTTATTTGTGGTGTCATAGAAGTTTTTTATTGTGACTTAATCAAATTTATCATTCTTTGCTAATTTTCTGTATTTTATTATTTTTTAAGTTCAGAAAAATATTTTCCTACATGTAGAGTATTTATTTATTTATTTATTTTTGGTACCGGGACTCAAACTCGGGACCTTGTGGTTGCCAGGCAGGAGCTATGCCCCTGAGCTATATTCCTGGCCTATGTATGGTACTTAAACCATTAAATTTATTGATAAATAGGTCTTTTTTGTAGTGCCTTATGACACGTATTTTACTTTGTTATTTGTAGTCTAATGACTTAAAAAACTGGTCTTTTTACTTTGGAACAAGTTCAGGTGTCATGAGATACAAACATAAAAGCAGTCAGCTTGTCACATGTACCCGTATTTCCTCTAATATTAACAACATTCATAGTTAAAACAAAGCAAAGCAAAACAAAACAAAACAAAACAAACTAACACTAATGTATTACCTCCAACTAAAACATAGAGGCTATTCGGATTTCATGTTTATCCACCAGTGGTCTTTTCCTGTTTCAAGATCTTATTTAGAATATAACATTGAATTTAGTAGCCACGACTCCATAGCCTTCTGAATTTTGACTGCCCCCCTTCCTTTGTTTTTCACAATGTTGGTTGTTTCTAAGAGTACTGGTCATATATTTTGTAGAATGTCTTTTGATTTGAGCTTGTCTCATGTTTTGTGCATGATTGGACTGGGTTTATAACGTTAGGGAAGAGCACCACAGGGGTAAGAGGACTTCCTTTTTAGGTCATATCAGGTGTTCCATGATATCAATATGACATCACTGATTATGTTAATCTTGATCATTTTCTTATGGGAATGCCTCCCAGTTTTGTCCACTATGAAATTAATATTTCATCCTTTCCATGGGCTATTTTTTTTTATTTTTACTTTTTTTATGGGCTATTTTTTTGATACTTACTCATTAAATTCAATCCACACTCAAGAAAAGGAGAAGCTTCACCTCCTGGAAGAAAGTGTATATATACATTATTTTCTTTTTTTAAATTTTATTTTAAAGAGGAAAAAAACAAAATTTCAAGACAAGATAGTAGGAGAATAACAATGGTTAATGCATTGTGTATATTTATTTTCAAAGTAGTTAGTCAGAATACAAGATAAAGGCATGAAAAATTGTCCAAACAATAAGAGAAATTAGTAGTATAACTATCTTAAGTATATATATATATATATATATATATATCCTTTTCTATTCCTTCTTTTATCCTTTCTCCCATCTTACTTTCTCTTTCATTTTGAACAGTTTCTTCCCATTTCACAATACCTACTGTACATTTGGATTTTATTTACTCTGTCCCTACTCATACTAGGGCGACAATACGATTTTTACACATGTGAGTATGATTTATTTCACTTATGAGTATGGTTTCACATTGCATTCATTTACCTATCAAAGACTCAAGTTAATCTGTCTTTATGGCAGAGCAGTACTCTGTTGTATAAAAATACCATGTTTCTTTATCCATTCCTTGGTTGATGGGCATTTGGGTTGTTTCCAAGATTTAGTTATTACAAATTGTGTACACATGGGTGTACATGTATTGCTTGGTATGATGTTTTTAATTCTTCTGGAAAAATACCAGAAGGAGAATGGTTGGATTGAATAACACCTCTAATCCTAGATTTTTGAGTAATCTCCACAGTGATTTCCATAGTGGTTGTACCAGTCGACAGTCCCAGCAACAGTGGAAAAGAGGTCCCTTTCCCTTGCAGCCCTGCCAGCATTTGTTATTTGTTGAATTCTGGGTGGTAGTGAGATGGAATCTCACTCAGGGTTGTTGTAATTTGCATCTTTCAAATGACCAATGATGTTGAGTATCTTTTCATTATAAGTGATAGCATTTATGGTAGACAGGATAAATTTCTTAAAGCTGTTTCTATTAGTTGAAACTTATTAACATGGGGGAGAAAATAAGGTTTTTCTCTTACCTTTTTCATATTTTCTGTAAACAATACACTTTAAAGCAAAACAGTGAGCACATGAATGGCTACGTGGTTCAATTAGAAGTATAATTTATAACACATATTTACAATGTGAAGCATATTTGAAATTTCCTTTCCTCTAAAACTTTTTTCTTTGGTACCAGGAATTAAATTCAGGAAAAGTGCTTGTGCCACTGAGCTATATCCCTGGCTTCCTCTGAAACTTTTAAAAGATAAATAATGTTATATCAGATAATAGCATTACAGTTGTTAGATTATATCTAATAAGAATAAAAATGTCATTTCTTTTCTAAGGTGTTCAACATGAATTTTGCTTTCCGTTTGACAGCAATCATCCATGTGCCTTGTAACTCAAATGTCAAAGTCATAATGAGCGCCAATAAAAAGATGTTTTTAGTTAAACATGTCAACGTGGTTTTATGTTATGATACTTTATAATTTTTATAGGTATAGGGACAATAGTTAAGAGTGAAAGAAATACACCTTTAGTTGTTATTTAGGAGCTCCTGCTTATTAGATTTTGGAGGGAGAATATTTTTACCTATAACTTCAGGGGCTAGGATGTAACTCAGTTGGTAGAGTACTTCCCTAGCATGTGTGAGACCCTGGATTCAGTCCCTATGAACACACACACACACACACACACACACACAATATAATTTAATCATTTAGTGCCAAATGGGCTACTATATTTAGATTTTAAAGGGTTTTCTGTGATTATAACACTTGCCTTCAGGAGTGACTTTACAAATGATTATATACAAGAGGCAAGTGTGAGAGTTATTTTAAGAAGGAAGGGGCATCAGTATCCCTTAAATTGCCTTTGTCGTGTGTGTAGTATATCTACAATGGAGACCAATGAGTAGGGAGCCAAATAGGATATACAAAGAAAAGATTAGCAAGTGATGTTAACTCGATAAAAGTTTGGTAGCTATATGGGCATCAGGGAAATATTTACCACTTTAAATGCTCTAAACTTATTTACCCTTTAATAACAACAAATTTGCCTCAGTTTTTCTTTTTGCTTTAGAAAAAATGTTGAATTAAAATGTTTTAATTTTTATATTATAGATAATGTGTCTCCTAAGTATCTATGGAGGGCTTTCAAAAGCAGGCACCATTGCAGAGAAGTCCATTTCTTTCTAGGGTTAAGAGATTTGAAAGAGGAGTCAGAAGAAAATACATACCAAATAAGAAGCATAAATATTTAATGACAGCTCTGGATAGAGTGAGAATTAGCAAAAGCATATGAAGGCACAGGAAGAGTTAGAGAAGTGGGGCAGTCAGATTTGTGTATTTTTGTAGAAGATGAGAGAAAAATAAGATAATAAAAGTTAAGGAATGTACTACTGGATCCCTCAGTGATGTTTTACCTGTGTACTGCATCTACTTTTTGAGGGGCTTAGAGGAGAAAAAAAGGAAAGGAAAGGAGAGGAGAGGAGAGGAGAGGGGAGAGAAAAGGAAAGGAAAGAAAGAAAAAAGAAAAGAGAGAAAGCATGGGTTATAAATAGAATTTGGTCAGTGATGGAAGTAACTGGATGCTTGGTTGGACAAAATGGAACTTTGTCCCTGTGAGAGAACAGCTGAAGTCACTTACATGCGTGTTTTCTTTCTTCCTATAAAACTTTGCTGTTCCGTTTAGTTTCTATCTGAAGTATTGTAGAGAATAAAATTGTGGAAAAGGTAGAAGACCAGGAGTCGGAAGGCTAAGGGACTACTCCTAATTCATTAATTCAATGACCAGTCAACTTCTGTATGGCCATTTCTAGAACCATGAGATAGAAATAATATTTCTACTATCTTATAACATTGATTTAAAGGAAACTGAAATGTTTTCAAATGCTCTGAATAATATATAAAATCTAAGATTTATTTTATTAAATACTTACAAGAAGCAGTATATTACAGAATCTTTTATAGGCCTAAGTGTAAACACGGCACTGTTTCTTTTGATCTATTTACTTAATCGCCAGTTTGGAGTATTATTATTCATTAAATAAAGATCTAATGACTCCACCTTACAGAGTTGTGAGAATTAGATTCTATATGATAAGTGAATGGTCTACTGGAGTGTTGGCACGCAGGGGGTCTTCGATAAATTCTAGTTCTGTCCTAGCATTCTAGCATCACTATGGTGATACTAATGATCTGCACCATGACCTCAGTCATTTGTGGAGTTCAGTTTCTCTAGCCTTTTTTTATGTCATCTCACCTGCGCTGTGATGCACTCAGTTTTGTGTTCCTTGTCGCTTATGTATCATGCACTATGGTTATTGGTGTGTTCCTAGCTACCAATAAATACTATGGTGCTTAGAAGATCTTCTTTTGCACATTATAGTCTCCATCACGTGTAAGTCACAGGCAGCTGATAAATGTTCATTATACAAGCGCCATCAGCTATGTTCTGAATGAAGCTTCTGTGTTGGTAATGTTTTCAGTGTCACTCTAAGAGTGCTTAAGACATTTATTATATGATAAATGGTCAGAAATTTAAGAATTTATCTCTCTTCATAGGGTATCTGCAATATTGATGCATTAGATCACTCATTTCTAAACCCTCTTTTAAAAGACTTACTTGATGAGTCTAGGCTTTCCCAGAATATTTTCTTTTGATCAATATTAATTAGGAGCCTTATGTGTACCTACAAAGTCTTTTCACCTGTGGCATATAACATAACATAATCATGGGAACTGCTTCCTATCACTTTTTACATATTTTCCGGTGAGATGCAAGTTACCAGTCCTGTACACACTCAGGACAGAGGATTGCCCAAAGATATGAATACTAGGGGTGTCAGCCTAGGATTCTGCTTACAGTGCTGATACAGGTGTGTATCCAGTTGAAAGTACAAGAAATTCTTATCTGAGATTACATTGAAACTTGATTTTAGAATCATTTAAACAAAATCTTCTCCCTTTTACCTTTAGCATAAACCTCAACCTGGAAGAAAAATAAATTAAAGAAAATTCATATGACTAAAAATAAAACAAATGCTAGTGTTTAATAGGTTTGTGCATAAAACAAATGGTAATGTTTAATAGGTTTGTGCATTTTTGGTTTCTTTGATAGGTAACAGAAGATAAGAATTCTTGTAACGTTCTTGGTTCTGTACCTCTTGAAACAAATTTTCATATAGTATAATTTCATCATTTCCACCAACCCGTTAATCTGCATAACTAATATGCTTTTATAAAAAATTAATTCTTGTGATCACTTTACTAGATAATCATTTCCACTGAACTAAATCAGCAAAGTAGAAATGGAACTGTATTTGCATACACCATATAAAAGTTAGTTTTCTTTACACTTTATTTATGATTATAAATCTTCCCAACAGAAGATATTGGGACACTTATGGTTTTTCTGTATGTCTTTAAGAAAATGGTTTTGCATTTCTTTTAAAATAAGTATTTAAGAAGGGAATTGGAAAAGAAAACCATGTAACCATATAGAAACTTCCATAGGAATGTTCCTAGTCATTGTTCATAATAGACAAAAGTGGAAAAAAACAAATGGCCATTGTCTGATGAATAGTTAAAATGTAGGATATCTGTACACTGGGATATTATTGGACGATACAAATGAACCTAGTAGTGACTCATGCTCAGATGAATGAACTTCAAAAGCATTAGACTAATTGAAAGAACCTAGTCACAAGCGACTATTGTTTGATTCATTTATGGGAAATGTTCAGTAATCATTTATCCAATGACATATCTATGGAGATAGAAAATAGGTTAGTGGTTGTTTATCATGGAGAAGGGCAGAGGTTGCTGGATGAAGGGAAATGCTAATGGACATGAGATCTATTTCAGGAGTGATGAAAATGCTGTACAATTGGTTGTGATGGTTGCACAATCCTGTGACCATAATAATGATATATAAACTGTATCAACACCATTGCTAAGGTGTGTGGATATAAATGATGTGCTAGCATTTAGATACAATCAAATTGTTTATTTCATTCTTTACCTCTATTGACTTTGTTATGAATCCTTTTATTGTTAACATTTTCCATTTTCTAGTGCATCCAAACTTGAAAAATTTAATTTATATTGATGAATTTTTATTAATAACCAGTGGAAGTATCATGAGACCATTATTGTTGTCTAGGACTTCTACCATAGTTGATCAAAAGCAGCATACTATTTTCTGGATTGAAACTTATAGGATAAAAGTATGATGTTCATTAAATACTGTGGTCTCTTTAATTGAATTAAATTTAGATATAAGCTCTAATATTATGAATAAAAGTTTAGAGACACCCAGATTACATCAGTATAAAATTACAGCCTTACTAACTTTAAATTTGTTTCATATATATTTTTTTCCTACTGCTGCTCATTAGGGTTTCTCAATTTAATTTGTTTCTTTTGAAGATTATTTTGAAGATAGGAATCTTCAGGACAGTCTGAGACTTGGTTTCTGCTTAAAAACACTTTATGGAATTTTACTGCACGAATTTTTTTACCGTATGTTTCTCTGAAAATGTCCTGCTTTGCCTTTTGGTATTGTTTGCTTATGGAATTCTGGGGAATTCATTAATACTTTTAGGCTCTCTATTCTCCGGTCTCACTCCCATTTTGCAGATTGAATGACACAAACTACATAGTTAACATGATTTGTCCATAAATGGGGTAAGCAATAAAGGTGTTGAAACAACATTTCAGCAACAAATTATGGTTATTCATTATAAATGAATATTTTAATACATTAATAGGACTTACTTCAGGCAATGGAATTTTAGTTAGACTTATAATATTCATAAACTAATCAAGGGACCTCTTATCTTATACTTTTAAACAGCAAAAATTAGTCCTAAGTAATAATGCTTTATGGAGACAGTCTACTCATTAATAATCATTTTAAAAACAAATAATACCCTGCCTCTGTAGACTGTTTAATTTTTGTGTAATACTGTGACCTGAGTGGGCTAAATGAATTCATATTTTCTTCAAATCCTAAATAATTGCTAAAGGAACTATAAGGACTAATCCAGACTCCAGTCTATGGGTAGATTATTTTAAATTGTTTTATATGCTATTTTCTATTGTAAAAAGGTATTATTTATTAAAAAGAAAAACTATCCAGAATAACCAGACCTCTTTATTCATTGCTTTGAGAGACAAATACATTTTCCTTAAAATTATAATTTTTAATAATGTGTAAAGAGTTTTCTCTCTAGGCCTTGAATTATCAATATTTTGAAGTTTCTTTCTTTCTTTTTTGACCTAGGAATTGAATGAACAAATATATCCTTACTAATAGGTCTCTGTTTGTTAATATGTTTTCATTCTTTTATCTTTAAAGTAAAAAAATAAACTGATAGTACGTTGCTATTTCTCTATGTGGAAAACAAAGATTCTTGAAATTGTCTGTTGTGTTTTGAAGTAATTAATAAAAGTATAAATAGTTGATAATATTGTTAGTTTGCCAACCTGTTCCATTTTAATTTCCAATTGAGAAGAAATGTAGCTGTACACCTGACAGTTATGGAAGGGTGTGTGTCCCACCTGCTCACCTGCTTAGGATTGAGTGAGCTCCATTAGGCAATGTGGTAAATTGCTCTTGTAAATTAGATGAGAGATTACAATAGGTTACTGTACACAGTACTTTAGTTGGGTCAGTAGTGCCCAAGGGAAAGAAGGACTCACTCTTTGAATATATAGTCACACTGTTTGTGTTATACAGTATTTCAAAGTTGGAGCAGTAATAAAAGTTCGTTTTATCTGTGTATTTTTTTGTTTCCTTTCCTGAACTGTTTGTAAAACAATATAAACTTGTGAAATTATTGCTATACTATTTTTAAGCAGCAGCTGGTTTGATAAGAGGCCTTAATATCTAATGTAGAATAGTGGGGTCTATGTATTTCATAATTGTATGAATTTTGTTTAATAGATATTTATAACATTTGTTTTATAAGTACCAAAATTTTTCTGATACAAATGAATTTTATCTTACAAATTATTTCTCTATTATATTTGCTTTATTATAGTAGCAAAATTTTAGCTTTCATTTAGGCAATATTTTCATAGTGGATATGGTCCACTAGACAAGAAAACTGGAAATATTTTCTGGGATTCTAACTCTGATTCTTCTTTTTTGATCATACTTATAATATTGTTTTCTTAAAAAAATGGTCTATGACCATGTTCAAAAAGTTAGTATGAATTAAAAAATAGAATAGTTAAGCTTTTTGTGCCAGGCCATGTTTGAACTAGTATCTGGAAGCCACTTGGGTTAGCAGTGCTATCAAATTGTGAGCCCATTCAATGGGTTAATCTAAAGCTCCACTTCTGAACATTGCTGCACTGGGGACTAAGCTTTCAACACATGTGCTTTTGGGGTTCAGTCCAGATCCAGTACATAACATAATGACAGCTTCCCTCTGTAGGAATGAGATGGATTGATTTTTTATTGTCTTTAGTGGGGATTTTTCTTCTCTGGTCTTTCCATGATTGCTTTCATGGACACAATGGACTTGAATATTCTTTATTTATATGATCACGTGATTTTCTTAGTGAACATACTTTTTTTGTATGAGATTTTGAAGCTTTGAGAAGTAGTGCAAGAAGCAAAAATTTATATTTAATATTTTGATTTTTATGTTACTTTAATGACTATGCTATAATTAAACTTTGAAATATATTATTAGAAAAATACGGTGTGACATTTAATATGTAAATTATTTAGAATTTGAAGAATGTATTTCTGTAAGAATTGCAGGAGTATAATTGAAGTCATCCTTTGAAAGATGGGTTAACTCCAAAATTAGCAGCAGCTTTTGATAAATGCAACTGTGGAAGGCCTTAAAATGGATACATTTTTCTCTTGGAATTAATAACTATGCACTTTAGCTTAAAAACATGCATGTATTTTAACGTATATTTATAACATACAATAATTACATTTGTTTGGGAAATTGGTACATACACATTTTGCATCTCCATCAATTTTACTCCTATAGTCCCCTGTCCCATCCCGCCCTTCCCCAGATCCCCTTTATCTCTTTATTTCGCTTTGCAGCTTATTTTCATTTTGGATTTCTCATGTGAAAAGAAGATATTTTATTTATTAAATTTATTTGAATTTGAGATCCTCTGTCTCAGAGACTATGTATTATAATGATCGCAAAGATGGCAGATTAATATTTTAGCTTGGCTCTGGCAGGAATACAGTCATATTTTGAATGAAGTCAGCTGTGGTGTCCTGCATCACTAACTGAATGTGACACATTGTAATCTTGCTGGAATCATTTTATATTAAGTTCTGTGTGAAGTGGCAATTATTTTTACAGGAAGAGGAAAAAATGGGAAAAGTAAATATAGGTGAAGTCTTATCAAAAAAGCATGTTTAAATATTTGTTTCTCCATTCATGTTGGGCTCTTGGAATTTCAATTAGGACTTACTATAAACTGTAGTAGTGGATACTTTGGACCACTTAATTGTCAAAAGGGCCAAATATTAAGATCTGTGACATCGAGAAAGAAGCATTTGTTATTACTTTTAAGGACAAACTCCATTTACTCAAGCAAACTTTCCCACATAACACTGAGCCGGAAAAATTAGCTTGTGTGGTATCAGCGGTGGCCCTGAAGTAGCCAGATGAAACTAGAAATAGCCCAGAGGCTCTTTGGAGAATGATTTCTGTGTTGGTGTGTCAGGAAGATATGTATGTTTCCTCTTTCTACATTTAAAGGCAGGTCTTTCTTGGCAAAACTTCCAAACTAGTCTTTGAAAAGCTGTAATTTAACTGGAAATTTCTTCACTGAAGTGAAACTTTTGTAATTTTTGGTCTTAACTGCAAGTGAACACACGTATTCTCAAGTATTTAAAATTTTGATGTTATAAAACCTCAAACAATAAAACAAGGAAAAGCATAATATATTTGTGATATAGAGCAATCTGAATTGAGATAAGCTGTACTAGTCACATGGTGATAGCTAACTATTTAAGTATTTTTAATAATATAAAAACCTGTAGTTTCCTCATGACAGAATATAGTATCAAAGAACATTTTGGAAGATTTGAAATGACGTTGTTAGAGTGCCCGTTCCTTTGGTATGTGCTTACTTTTGTCACCTGGGGCAATTTTTCCAACATGTAACACATTTGACTTTTTTCCTGCATTTGGAATAATCAGCTTTTCCCTGTGCTCATTAAGGGGGAAAAGCTGCAGCCAAGGTATTAGCACAAAGCAAGGTATTAACAGTGCCCAATCTCTACCAAATACCAAGTTCCTTTGTCTATTACCTAATTAACATACTTTAATGAGTTCACCAAGTTTAATGAATACTTCATGTAAAACTCAGCACTTTTTACCTCCTTGATTAATCTGACACCTGATGTAACTGAGCTGGCTAGATGTTATGAATAATTCATGAGCTAGTATTTCTCAGATAACAAATAAGTGTATAAAATAGTTAATATGGAAAGAATTAAAGATTTTCTATATATTTACTGGAATATATTATACTTTCCAGCAAGTTATTGAAGTGCATATTCCAGTTAATAATAGCTTCAAAAAAATACTGTAATTTTTGTAAATATATTTCTGTTCATGCTAATGATTTTAAAATGCAATGAACCATTTAATAGTAAAACTCATTACTTATAAGTTATTTTTTATAAATAGACTTGTTTACTCTGACCTTACTGGGTCGGTCTGCAAAAGTTTTTTTCTATTTTTAAAAGGTGAAGAATAAACATTTCTTATATGGAATGGATTGACTTTTTGAACTGTTGAAGTTGAATGAAGTATTAATAGTAGTGTTGGTAATTATTTTATTGGTTAATGTAGACATAGAATTTGTATGTTTGGATCACTGTGAAACATGTTAAGAGAACATCTGGAGGCTAGGATCTATTTCACATTTTCTTCATTCCTTCTAAAAAGGAGGGACTATGGTACATTATCTAATGTTATGATGCTATCTTATCAAATATTACTATTGAGATATTATTACTATATTCAGATTCTGTTTTAGGGGCTGGGGAAATAGAGATGAAAGGCAACATCTCTACCCACAAGAGGCTTAGACTCTTAACAGGGAAGCAAGTTAATTAATATTCATTGTGAAATACAACCAGATCCATGGAGATTATCAGTCCAGATACTTAATCCCTTATGATTTAGCAACAAGATGTAAGTTTTAGTTTCATCTTGCACGAATTGGACTAGGAAGACCCTGTGACACTCTTACTAGTTTAGCCATGTGTCGAGGGGCTCTATACCATAAAATAATGCTGTGTGTTCTTTAGCATATCAAAATGTACTTATATTTTCTTAAAGCAGTTAATATGATTTCTCATTATACTTACCTGGAATATGTGTATGTATGTATGTATGTATGTATGTATGTATATATATATATATATATATATAGAGAGAGAGAGAGAGAGAGAGAGAGAGAGAGAGAGAGTCAAGTAATATTGCCTTTATTCAAACTGCTGTAGTTCTTTTGGACTTGTCTCCAGGTTTGTGGCATACTGTTTTGGTTGTAGTAGCAGATTTCCATGTTTTCAGGGTAGATTTGTTTAAAAAAAACCAAAATTATCCAGAACAAAGTATGTCAAAAGAAGGTAGCTAAGTAGAGTAAAATCATTTTTTGTTAACATAGTGATAGAATTACAGATACAGCACTCTGAAAAGAATGTGACTATGAGAAAAATGAATGTAATTTTCTTTTATTCTTGTAAACTGATTCCAAAAGTTCCTTCAAATAATTATTAAAACATTTTGCATTTGTAGCAGCAATGTGGATATGTTCCTTCAGTAACAAGAACTTGATAGTTGCAGCATATATATGTTAATTGACTAATAAATAATTCTACCTATAAAACTTTAAAATACTACATTGGTTACAGGGAATGTCAGGTTTTCATGAGTCTAGTTCTAGTCTAAGTTGAGTACAGCAGAAAGATGGGAATGAAAATTGAACATGCCCCTGAGGAACTGGTGAAGGAAGCAAGACAGTTCAGCTGGTAAAAGAGGGAATTCTGAGAGATATTTTAGTTATTTGAAATTATCTGGAGGGCTTTCACGGGGAAGAATTAGGTTAACTATGTGTGTTACCAGAGGACAAAACTACAGCCAGACAGAGAATAATAAGGAGAAACCGTTTATCCCAGAACAGATGCAAGCAGCTTAGTAAGCAGTGAATTTTCTTTATCACTAGTAAGTGTTCAGTAGTCAACACGTGGTCACTTCTTCATTGCACTGAGCAGAGAATTCAAATATTAGATAAGTGTTATTATGAATCCTATGATTCTATGACATCTGAAGATTTTCATTTCTAAAATAAATTTTATCTCAGTAAGAGATGTATCACTTTATATATGTTTAAATTCTCTTATGTTGAAATATGTCTAGATTATGATATAGTCATTTGGAACACATTCTCAGTTTTGTGTTTTTATTTTCAGAGAATGTGGAAATATACCACTTTTCTCTTTTAGAGGAGTCTTTTATAGAAGGTTTCTCAGTGAATTAATTTATCCTCATCCTGGTTTGGTAAATCTAGTTTGTGTAGAGAGCGCCAAAGCTGTATTTTTACCTTTCAATTTATTTCATTTTGAATGTTCTACAAGATGTCTTAATTCATCATTAAATGTGCATGGTGTCATTCCGTCAAGTTCTAGTTTTTCGTGCTTTATGCTAACAATTGTGTGTAGGTATTTTCTCCTTTGAAAGAATCAGTTTATATTTGCTTCCTATTGAGTCTTGTCTTTCATCATTATATATAATACAGACTAATGTTTTCTTCTATTTCCTCTTTTTGAGTCTAAGCAGATTAGTTTGATGATTAAATGTGTCATGACTACTTTTGGTGCAATTAATTTGGCACACGAGACTGTTAGATCTAATGGTAGCATATTTGGATTTAGAGATCACTTTATGGTGATGGGCAACGTATTGAAATATTAAATTGTAATCATGTGACATGTAAGTACAGGACACCTGTAATATTTCAACCTATGATTAACCCTCCATATTCATTTATAGTAGGAAGAGGAAAGTATATTACTATATTCACATTTATTTTAAAGATGAGGCTTATTGTTACTGTCATCAGTGATTTGAATCATTACTTAGATTATTAATCTAAGCCTCCAACTGGATGACTCAGTGAAAATGATGAGACTCATTATGAAGCAATGGTTTGAGCTATTTTCCAAAAGCCAATGAAAATCATGACCTCCTTTTCAGGTTTGTATGTACCAGGTCTAAAGTCAAATGATCTTTCAAAATCCCTGTTCCATTGCTTACTGTCTGTGTTTGCTTTACTATCTGTGATTTTCAGTCTTTGTTTCTATAAATTTTTAATAATTTATCTATTTGGTTGTGAGGATTAAAAGAGTTAATTAATATGAAATGCTTTTAACAATACTTGGTGCAAAATAATGAACAATATGATCATTATTACCTTAGTTTCTAGTTCTTTCACACAATCTAGTTTTCGGAGACAAAGCCTTTTAAATTGTTATGATTAAAGCTGTCTTTCCCTCCCTTTTATTTTTTTCCTTTCTTTATTCTTTTTTCCCTTCTTTACTTTCTTCCTTCTGCAGTATGTATTGACCATTTATCATGCTATATACTGGCAGTGACTAGAAAGGGAAGGAAATGCTCATTTTCCTAGTTCATTAAGAAAATGTACTAGTCTAGAAGGCAACTTGCTTTGAGTATTTTAGCTGTACCAGAAGGAATGTTTCAAAGATATTAGAATTCTTGGTCCTTAAGCACTTACGATCTCTTAAATTTTGAGTCCTTTCTGCTTTTGTTATGTTTTATCTTATGGTTCCATAATTTACTCCCCTAATCACCTTATTTTCATATAACTAAGGTCAGAATATTAACTGTCTGTAAATGTTTTATAGTTTTGTTCAACGTAATTTTTCTTTCTTAATTTTGTAAAGATTTACCTGTTTCATTTCATGTGAGCATGTCTACTTCCATACTTTGGTTCACATAGGCCCTTATTCTGGAGCGTAGCATTTGCTATAGTTAAGAGATCAAATTCTCAAGGATCCAGATCGAAGTTTTCCATCTGTGAAGCCTTCTCGTACCATGGTGAGGGCAAAAGGTCTTTCTGTCCATGAGCCCTCGGCTTTAATCTGAACCACATAGAAAGCCTTTGCTGTTTTCTTTGCATGCAAATAGCATTTTAATATTTCTTTGTGTCCTTCTCTTCAGAATTTGGTACCAGGCAGGTACAATGATGGTACATAAATATCAGTGGTTTGATCTGAATGTGTTCCTGAAAATTCACATGATGAAACCTAGCTGCCAATGAGTGTTAAGAGATGGGACCTTTGAGAATGTTTAAGTCATGAGAGAGTAACCTTTATAGATGAGATAAGTGTTCCTGTAAAAGGCTTGAGGGAGTGAGGTTCATTCCTTATGACCCTTCCATCCTATGAAGACACAGCATTCATCACTTCCAGAGGAAGTAGCAATAAGCTGTCATTTTAGAGCTAAATAGGCCAGGCTTCCCTGGTCACTGAACCTGCCCTGAGAAGTGAAATTCTTTTGTTTATAGATTTCCCAGCCTCCGGTACTTTGTTATAACATCACTAATATATTGAGGCAATCTGCTGACTTTATTTGTTGACACAAGGAGAATTTTTATTATATGTATTAAATGTCATATAAATTAAAAAATTATCTGAAAATAACTATGTTAAACATTTTCTTAGAATTCCAGACTGTAGGAAATTTGTAGCATTTAATTATAGCCATACTGCCAGGTACTAGGACAAAATATGGATAAGTAAAAATTATCTCTAATCTCAAGGTATTTACAATTGAGACAGAGAAAAAAACATAAATCAAGGTAGAATAAAATAGACATTTAAGAAGTGAGCAGGTAATATATTTCGGTGTTTTTGGGAAAAGATATTTAATTTTGATTGGTTATATCAGGGAATACTTCATTAAAAAAACTGGCCTTTGAGCTGAGTTTTGAGTTCTGAAAAGACTTTTGGGAAAAGGGAACGAGGTTGGGGCCAGTTGTCACAATGGCAGTGTTGGGTGTAGGGGAAGCATGGCTTGGTGAAGTAGTTTGGGGTCAGTGCATCAAATACCTGATAGGTTTTGAAAACTAAAATAACCTTACCCAGACTGTTTAAGCATGATAACCATGGTAGCCTCATTAGAAATAATATTTAGATGATTATAAATGAAACTTTAATTTTATCATAACCAGTCTTTCTGCTTTATATAATTTTTAGAATCGTGAGAAATATCTAAAGAGCACTCATGTGTATACATTTAGGGGACAAGATTTCTAATAAGGAATGAGTGAAAAATTACCCCCCTTCCTGCTTTTCAGAACAGATAGCGCAGCCTTTCTGATTGACTGACTTCTTTCTTTGTCTTACTGATTTTCTGCATCAGCTTTTGGGAGTGGTAGGAAAAAAATTTAAACAGTAGGATTTAGTTTCTGCGTGTAGATTTTCTCTTGTCAAAATTATATATAAATAAGTACATAGTTCAGCCAAATATATCATGGGTGTTATCCTCATGATCCAAATTATTGATAGTTTTGAGTCAGTATTAAATCTAAAAGCTGATTACCTAATTTTATACTTCAAGCATAAAGAATGCTATGAATAGATTTTTTATTTTTACTTGAATTGTAGTTACTGGAACTATTTAAAAACGTGTGCAAAAGTACAAGATAGAAGGAAAATAGTTTGAGTTGGTGCAGCTCTGGAAATGAGGATAGTTGCTTTTGATGATTAAGTAAAGGTTAAAACACTTTTGCACTTTCTAGGTGTCAAGTCAATGCTTATCTCATTGTTAGTATGTGAACACAGGATTTTTAGACAGGGAAACTTCCGTGAACAGGGATCTGGATTGTGCACTGTAATGACAAGGGCATTGTACACTAACTGATATAGACCAACTGATACAATGGACTCTCCAGCTAACATTTGAAGAAGTAGTGGGATAACTAAGAGTGGAATTAGCTACAGTTCTTATTTGGGGCATGGAAGTGTCTGGTTTTGCCTGAACTCTTCCTAGCTTACTGTGTGACTTTAGGGTTTTAGTGTCCATGTTTCTAAAATGACCAATGCATTGCTTAATTCCAGTTGGTGATATGTTTGTTGCAAGAGTCATTTTCATCAGGTCAAAATGCACTGCGAATATTTGGTAGAAATAGCTTAGTGAATTTGCAATAATGATTCCTAATGTTAATAGTATTTTAAAAAAGAGAAATTAGCATTAATTTTGAAAAAAGGGCTGTGAAAGAAAAAAAGCAGAATATTTTTTCGCTATCTGTAAGAAGTGCAACCTGATAAAATTATCCTTGCAGTGATGAATATGATTCACTTGCACAAATAGACTCAACAAGTTACCTTTGCTTCTCTGTTTCATTAAAATGGGACATAAAAGAGATTTCTTTAGTATTCAAGACTCTCTGAGTATTAAACATTTAGGCTGTAATACGTTTTATTTATTATTAATTATTTTAAAACATGAGAATTAAAAGTTTATCATCTAAAAACAAAAGGCCAGCAAAAAGGCAAGGATGGTTATTTTGAATGGTATTTCAGCACTTGCATTTGTGGTCCATCACAGAGCCCATACTTTTCTCAGAGAGTACTGGGCTCATCATCCCAATACACCATGATCTCCTGCTAAATTAGTGGCTACGAGGACTGCTTGAAAAACAATTTTTTTAGGAAATTTGACTGATGTAAAAGTATTTCTTAATTTTTGGCAAATTATGGGTTCTTTTAACAGTCTTATGATAGTTCTCTACTCATACAAGTATACAGTGCATATCCGTATGTGTTGTTTCTGCAATTTTAAGTGGTTCATGGTATCTTTCAAATCTAATGATAGACTCTGGTCTTCAGGATCTGGTTAGAAGTTTAGGGTAAAGTTTTTTTTCTCAGCCTGTTTAACTAAAATAAAATCAAGATTCTAATTTCAATAAAAATTTCAAAAATACTTCATTGAGGACTTCAGTGAAGGAATAAAATATAGACATAGAGAAGAAAGCCCAGATACATAATGCTGGTGTTAAGATAAATTTTCGGGAAACAACATAAGTTTGATGTGTTTTTCATAATTTTTCTGCAAAAACACAGAAAAATAGTTATTTTATATTTAGACAATTAACTTTAAATAAAATGTAGAAATCATTTAAAATAACATAAAGGAGTCTGTGTTATTATAAAAATGTACAATTCTTGGTGATTTAAAAAGGAGCTTAGAAGAGATCTAATTAGGTCATCATATTTTAAGAGAACTCCAAAGTGGTTGCATGCTTTCATAAAGACACATAGGTAACGAGTACTGCGTATATGGTTTATTTACTTTTATATCTTTATTTACTCTGTAACGGTCTTCAAAATAAAAGAGAAATAAGAACAAGCAGCAATGAAGTTATATTTTTGACACGGAGAAAAATTATTTGAAAAAAGGTTTCAGGGCACCTCATGGATTCTGAGAATGCTGAGGTGCTGTCCCTGACCTACTGAAGCTCTCAGCCTCTCTGCTGGGCAGTCGCTGTGCACATGTGTTAGGACTATCCTCCCTCCTCAAGAATGAACCAGTGTGATCAAGGTCATTTGAATCATAAAATATGAAAATAGAGTTGTACGAAACTCAAGAGGCTTCAAAAAGTCCTCACAGGCACAATTAAGTCAGTGGCCAACTAGGAGTTGCCCCGTCATCACATAATCCAGGCTCTGGCCTTACAGTTCTATGTCACACAAAATTAATTATAGCCTCAGTGAGCTTGCCTGATTGCAACTTCACAGTTGTAATCTTGAAGTGGATTTTATTTTCTTAAGATAATTGAAATGGGATAGGTTTGCTGTATTAAGGTTTTATTAAAATCCCATTAAGCTTCTATAACTTGGAGAGAAACAAGTACTAGGTGCTTGCCCGTTTTGAGAAATGTCATGCATGCCTAAAGGTATTTGGTTTTGTTTTAAAAAAATTTTTCAATGAATTTAACAAAATTAGTTCCTTCAATTCTTTCTGTTTTTCTGATTGGATTATAAATTCTTTAATAGCAAGAATCATTTTGTCTAATAGTCTGCTATGTTCTCAAGCTATGCACAGTATTGTATATCAAGGTAGGTACTCAGCAAATGTACTTGTGTATTTGTAGAAGAGAAGAAGGAAGATGATTTTCTTTGTAAGCCAAGAGAAATATAAGTAGACATTGTATAGATCCCTTTGCTTAACTCCAGCTCCATCTATTTTTCATCATGTTATGAAAAGTAAAACACTTTGTGATATGAGTTCATGTGGCCAATCAGATGTCACCACTTTCCTTAGAACAGTATTTCCACAAAGAAAGGTAACTCTCTTATGCAGAAAGATATTCATTGTAAACTACTAGCATACTGTTCGGGAGCCAACAGTGGAAATAATTATAATAGCTAATATGTATTCAGTATCCACTGTATTATACCAATCACTTAGTACCTACTATATGCTGTATTAAATTCACTACTAATAATTTTCACAATGCTTTAAAGTGGGAATTTTTATCCCATATTACAGATAAAGAGATTGAGTTACAGAGAGATTAACATATTTTCCTGAAATACCATATTTAGGAGTAATGAATTTGTATTTTAAATTCAGACCTGTTTAAAGACATATTCCACAACTTTTCAATACATGACATTGCCTGCTGAGGAGACATTTAATGAATATCCAACATAGGATACTTACAAGTATGTTTTAAAAAATTTCAGCTGATAATAAATGTGGTCATTCTATTGAAGCATCTATTTTTATTTTTTTTTCTTCTTTTTTTTTTAATTTTAGAAACATAAAAGTACAAAAACATATTGACAAACAGACACCCATTATCATAGAAAATAGTACAATCACAACTAATCTATAGACAAGGTGATATGGTCTCAACAGTAGTTGTTGCTTTATCCATTGATATCTTCGAATTGTAGATGTATGGACCCATATACAGACATGCAAATTTAGTCAG